>WOVY01006362.1:0-124127 GCA_013436015.1 Rhipicephalus annulatus | reverse complement strand
AAAAGCCAGACACAGTTTCAAAGTCTGATAGGCCACGTTAAAGCATATTACAGGGTGACTCTTCGTGCGTGTGCTGGTATACTCAGGCCAGAGAATAACATTTTGAACCTTCGCACGTTCTGCTAACATCTAAACACACGCACACACGCCCAAACACACACGCACGCATACAAACATACACACACACACATGCAAGCGACAGAATATTCGGTTCATACACATACCTTGGCTTCTACGCAGTGTACAATATATTTTTACATATCTTTTCTATGCCCTAACGGCTAAATGTACTCTAAAGTGTTGTCTAGTGATGAAGGGCCGGGCGAACGTGCAGGCCAATCATAGCCCCAGAAATGACTACTAGAATATTCAAAATGTAACTTACGCTTATAAATAAAGAGATAGTGATCATCAACCTAAAGCAGCGTAATGAGAAATGCAGTGTGCGCAGCTGTAGTGAGCGCTAGCTTCATTGTTCAGCACTGTGGTAAACAGCGCAAGACTAAGAAACATAACTGTGAAAAAATATACGACAAATTATATATATTGACTCGCTTCATCTGTTCGTTTATTTACATTGACAAGACTAAAATGGCACACCAAGCAATTTATGCAACTAGCGATATGACGCACCACAAGAAATACACAGAACGGAGGAACATGGCGGGCATGTTATCTCGTAAATTAGGAGCAATATACATAGTAAGCATATTTTTCTACAAGAAATGAATGAAACTTTGTACAAGCAATGTCTCACACAGCAAACAGACACATTACATAGCGGAATACTGTCGATTATCTTTTTTGAGTGGACACGAAGATTATCTTGCTCATTACATCTCCTATTACACGCACCGTATGTTACCCAAAATTTGCGAGAAATGCCACATGCAAATTTGGGTTGTGGCATTGCCATTTACACCTTGCGTATTCGTGAACTACGCTTGCAAGTGGAAGGTGCCACTGAAAAGCAAGAAGCAGGCAACGGAGAGAACGGGATCACTCTGCCACGCTGTCAAAGTGATGTTCAGTCATATGTCTCGTACAGTTAAGCTTTCTTCCTTTCAGTTGTACGAAAAGTAGCGCAAACTGATTTCACCAAAACCGTCTTTTTTACTACCAGCCAGGGTGGTCCAGTGGTTATTGTGCTTCATTGCTGACCCGCAGGTAGCGGGATGAATCCCTGTCGTATTTTCGTTGTAGGCGAAAATGCCTGAGGCCCGTGCACTTTGATTTAGGTGTATGTTAAAGAACCAAAGTGGTAAAATTTCCGGAGCGCCCCACTATGGCGTCTCTCGTAATCATATCGTAGTTTTGGAATGTTAAACCCCGTCAATTGATCATTAACAACTATGCTTTTACTGTTCTAAAAACCTCAATCCAAGAATAACTTCAGTTAACTTTCTCCCTTGATTTTTAGCAGGCGTCTATGGTTGATACCACACACACATTCAGTTGAAGCTGTCTACATTCTCGGTAAAGAGCAGAGAGAATGTTTTCCGGGTGGACTTGTATTTTACGGTGGATGTTCAGAGAGCAATGAAAAACAATTTTTTATTTGTTGTTATAGCTTTCAGGTACAACTTTAGGCGTCTCAGCGGTGAAAAAAAGCGTTCTGCTTCAGCTGTGCCCACCAGTAAAGTTGCCGGAATCTTAAGAAGATGTTACACTTTTGGAAAGAATGAATACCTTTGGGCAATTGGCAACCGCTTGCATCGCTGGCATGCTCAGCGTTTCTTCCTTCTCTCGCTTCCATTTTGCCGCCCATACTGCAAACTCCCCTCGCAATGCTGAAGTTGAGATAATGTTCGAGTATACACGTCAGTAAACTACTCGGCAGTGGGAATAGTGGCAGATTCGGAAATGTTCTGTGGCAGAAGCAAGGAAAGCATCTTCAAGGTGTGCTGATGCCTTTTAAAGTGCTCATTAAACTGGTCTATTAAATAATCCATAAAAGGCCAAAAATACTGAAAGCCTATATTGATCTTCCACGCCAGCCACTTGCACGTTACTTCGATGAAGCTGTCTGCCCGTGACAAGCGGCATTCTCATTTTCGCCAGTTGTCAAGTGTGCACTGGGAGCAGCGTCACTTTTCGGGGAATAATCATCAAGCGTTATACCGTACGGCATATAGGCGCGACCATCTAGTCTCATAGAAGGGCGCTGATCTACCCAGGACACGAACTACCCAGCAATACGTGTAGGCAGCATATTTCAGGGGGCTGACTTCGAATAGCTAGGAAGCAACGCGCTAACCAAAGTTCAGGCAGTGACCCTGACTGTGAGAAACGAGAACTTTAGCGACGATACATGTCGGCTGGTAAAGTTCCGCCTTAAACACTAGTAATTGTTTCTCTCCTGGTGGATAAATTAGCGGATATACATTTCCTCCGTTTCCCTTCAGGTGGCGGTAAGGTCGCCCTCGCCCATTATCTTACTTTGCGTGCGAGACGTCTGATGTTTGTGATTGCGCTCATAAGGAAAACAGGTAGTTTTTGTCACGTTGTGATCAAATACCACAGGCAAGAATGAACTCAAAAGAGTTGATGGCAGCAGTGAAAATCCAGTGACTCGCATCAGAATATCTGAAACAGACAACCAACAGGCATGGACGTTGCACAGTAGAGCGTAAGTAAACTCGTGTTGCGTGCGCTGGCAGTTCTCGTCGGAGTTCACGCGTCCGGAAAAATGGATTATGGTGCACCATGATCTGAAGAACTCTGGAGTTAATTTTCTTCATCACTGGTGAACCGATCACTGAAGATTTTGTGTTGTTCGACGCTCCTCCTGTTCGCACTGGTGGAAGTGCTAGAAACATGAATGCACGTATAGGTTGCGCGGTGAAATACCGGTTGTTCAAAATTAGGCTTTATGATTTTTTTGAAAATTAGGTGCTCGAGGGCACGCGAGAACCACTTCTGCAAATAAGTTGAGTGGCAAGAGGGACAGAAATGTAGATTTTAATTATTGCTGTCAGCAGCCCAAATAACCAAAATTTAATAATTAACTTTTTACTTGCTGCGGTAAATTGGCATGTTTATATTAAAAAAATGTAAGCAGTGGTTTTTGTACACAGTTTCAGTTGGAAGATTTTTTCTAGCAGATCTGTTCTCTGAGATATCCAGCTCTAGAGCTTATTGTCTTTCGCATGATTACGCATGCTAGAGGGTGAGGGTCCATGCAAAGCTTTTCCCTAAAGTGACGCATCTGTTGTGTGCTTAGCACGCGCGCGCGTGCGTGTGTGTGCGTGCGTGTGTGTGTGTGTGTGTGTGTGTGCGTGTGTGTGTGTGCGTGTGTGCGTACGTGTGTGCGTGTGTGCGTGTGTGTGTGCGTGCGTGTGTGTGTGCGTGCGTGCATGCGCGCGTGTGTGTGTGTGTGTGCGTATGTGTGTGCATGTGTGCGCGTGCGTGTGTGTGCGTGCGTGTGTGTGTGTGTTTGTGTGCGTGCGTGCCTGTCTGTGTACGTGCGTCCGTGCGTGTGTGCGTGCGCGTGCGTGTGTGCGTGGGTGCGTGTGTGCGTGCGCGTGCGTGTGTGCGTGGGTGCGTGTGTGTGTGTGCGTGCGTGTGTGTGTGTGTGTGTGTGTGTGTGTGTGTGTGTGTGTGTGTGCGCGCGCGCGCGTGTGTGTGTGTGTGTGTGTGTGTGTGTGCCCCGCCGCGGTGGTCTAGTGGCTAAGGTACTCGGCTGCTGACCCGCAGGGCGCGGGTTCGAATCCCGGCTGCGGCGGCTGCATTTCCGATGGAGGCGGAAATGTTGTAGGCCCGTGTGCTCAGATTTGGGTGCACGTTAAAGAACCCCAGGTGGTCTAAATTTCCGGAGCCCTCCACTACGGCGTCTCTCATAATCATATAGTGGTTTTGGGACGTTAAACCCCACATACCGTGTGTGTGTGTGTGTGTGTGTGTGTGTTTGTGTGTGTGTGTTACCCACTGTGACCAAGCCTTTTCGGAAACTCCAACGTGCAGGTTGTTTTTTGAAAAAAGATCGAGGACGAAGAGGGCGACAAGAGTTCTGGCCTTCGGATCACGCGCTGCAGCAGCAGCCCATGGAGTGAGGCTGCGGTTTATTTCAAATAACCCCCTTTTTCTACGCAATCGGAGGCTCGATTTTCCACAAATGGTGCCGAAAATTTATCGGAACAGCGAACCACGTCGATGAACTCAAGGTAATCGTCTTCCCGTTTACGGATTCAATCGACCGACCTACAGCTGCTCAACGCGTAGACACAACATGGAAACTCAAACTGAGGCGCAAATCTGAGAGAGCTCAATAAACACGCATTATCAACGAGGCAGAAGCAACGCTCACTGAAGAAAACGTCGCGAAAAAGGAGCTTCGTATTCTCAACGAATGCCTCTGCCAGCTGCACACCGACTTGAAGGCCACAGACTCGGACATCGTCCCTCTGCTATCAACCACGGAAGCGGCAGAGTTTGACCGGGTTGTGGAATACAACGATCGAGCCGCAACCACGTCAGCGAAGCTGATGGCTACGCCAACTTCAAGATTCTAGAGTTTTGGCACCACAAGTAGTAAACAAAGCCTCCCATTGCATGCAAAAAGGGGTTTATTTGCAGTAAACCGCAGCGCGACTCCATGGTTTGCTGCTGGAGCGCGTGATCACAAGGCCAGTACTCCCGTCGTCCTTCTCTTCAGCGATCCTTTTCTGGCATACGCAGCAAACAAGCTAGTTTTATGTGAGTAGGTTTAGTCCGGTCACACATGCACTTTAGATTGAGACCAAGTGAACATTTCTCATCAATCATTATCTTGCCCTCGCAGATTGCATGCTAAAACTTCTACGATTGGAGTACTTAAATGCTATAAAGAGTGACAGTGCAACTGAAAGTCTGCCCGAAAAATAACGCATGTGAAATCACGTTGCCAACGTGCAGCATATCTTACAAAAAATACTTCTTGCATATCACAAGTATGCTTGGATGTGCGCAGTAAAGCAAAAAAAAAAAAGTTTACTACGAGCTTCCACTGCGTCACGGCGGCTTGACATATAGAGATTAACATAAAAATACTTCTCTTAGGCACGCAGTCACAGACATCGACAGTAAGAAGTTCACTCTGCAAAATAAGTAAAACCAAAATTTAAATATGTATGTACAAAAACATGCTGCGTATACCTCTCATTCCTCGTTGTAAGCGGAACCGTCCTTGACTTGTGAAACGCACTTCGCCCCGACGAGCACTACGCAATCTACGCTTAACAGAGATTAACGATTAACGATGTCTTCTTCGATCGAGTGGGTCATCGCAATAATGTGTTTTCGAAGACTAGTCCATTCAATGGTGCAACAAGAGGCCGTTGCTACAAACGGTCACTGTACCTGTCATTTACCGTATTTTACAGTACTTCACACAATACTACTCCGCCGCCGTGGTCTAGGGGCTAAGATACTCGGCTGCAGACCTGCAGGTCTCGGGATCGACTCCAGGCGGCAGTGCCTGCATTTTCGATGGAGGCGAAAATGCTGTAGACCCGTATGCTCTGATTTGGGTGCACTGTAAAGAACCCCAGGTGGTCAAAATTTCAGGAGCCCTCCACTACGGCGTCTCTCATAAGTATATGGTGGTTTTCGGACGTTAAACCCCACATATCAATCATTCTTACAGTACTTTTACTTACTCTCTTCGCAATAATATGGATGGGGAAAAGGGGAATCTCAAGACTGGATATGCACGCGCATCATCTGTTTAAACTACTGCTGGTAGTGACGTCACAGCGGAAAGCTGATGCCTGTGCCTCCCTCCACAGGGTTAGTGTAACCCCCCCCCCGAAAAAAATTTCTGGCTACTCCCCGGCACCCATGTGTCTGTGAGAGCATGAGCAGGAAGGTTCAGCAGGCTAAGTGATAGCAGGCTAAGTGATAAGTATTATACGTTAATTTGTCTTGACTGTTCGTTCTCAGTTATAACGCATGTGTACAGATACTTGATGCCTTCGTTAGTTTAGAAAACGTGTTTTTGTTTTGGAATTTTGGAAAACTATACGCACGACAAATAGAACTTCCATAGCCACAAGAACGAAGACTAGACAAATCCACGTGCCCCTCTCCTACCCCCCCCCCCCCCACCGCCTATCATTCCCATAGTAGCTACACAACCACAGCACCAGAGTTGCCCCGAGCAAACTTTGTGAAATACGCTATGGTCACAGAAAAATCTTTTCTATAGCCGTATGTTAAGCATCACCAACAGTGTTCTTTTTTTCTAGTTTGCATGGTTCTACCTGTCATCCTCGTTTTATTTTTTCATAACAGCGGGGAACGTTTCATAGCAGTGGACTTGCGCCATCTATATTGGACAAGCCTCACAACTCGCCACTGAACTTCTTAAACTGGAGAAGTCCGTGATGTCACAAGAAAAAAAAACAGATAAAGAGAGAGAGAAAGAAAGGAGTAGAGAGAAAAATTAAAAAAAAACAGAAAAAGAAAGAGAAACCTTGTCAAGGACATTTGGTTGGGAGAGCAGGAGGAATATGTGTATACGCATCGTTTTCACAAGTGCAGACCATGTCTGTCATTGTGATGCACCAGCATCGCTGTTTAACTAGCCTTCGCGGCTTTAAGCCAATGGTGCTACTTCATTTTTTTGACGTGCTCAACACTTTAGGTGCTCCGCTTCTCGTCAATTCATATCTCAGATGGTGTGGTCACGCTCACAATCAAGCGCCCAAAGCAGGCCTTAAACTTGGCTATCAATGCTCAAAACCGTGTTTACATAAACGAGAAAAGTCTAAGTAACGTAATTAGCTGCAATAACCGCAAAATAATTGGAAAAATTGGGGGACCCTTAAGCTTCGCCTTTAAGAGTTGAACGCGATAGCAAAATCCGGCCCCCTAGTGCGCCCTTCAACCGCTAAGTGCATACTTATTAATATGTTTTGTTACACTCACACGCACACGCACACACACTTACACAAAGGCGCGCGCACAAGCGCGAGCGTTGAGGGCACACAAACACACACACATGCGCGCGCGCCCGCGAACACAGGTTTTTGACTTAATGCAAGAGTCGCATAGCTTCCAAGATACACAACGTGCACTTGCCATTTCGTTTGCAAGGTCATAAAGCATAGAGTTTCATACAATAATACATAAAGGGGAATCTGGCGCTAGTGTCTACGCGGGCTCTTTCAGCGGCGCTTGTACGCCCGTGGGAATTATGGGAAGTACAGGCTTCATGATTTGATTGATTGATGCGTGCGGTTTAATATCCCAAAATCATCATATGATTATGAGAGACGCCGTAATGTACGGCTCTGAAAATTTTGACCATCTGCGGTTCTTAAACGTGCACCCAAATCTGAGCACACGGGCCTACAGGGAAAGTACAGGCTTCGGATCTACTTCGGGTAGATTACATTCTTGAGATTCGCGACGCTTCTTTTCCGAGTGCAAAACAAAGTGATATGAAGTTATATTTAATTGAAACTTGCTTCAAGTATTTGTACGCAAACTGTATTGCAAAAAAAAATTCGTTATCAGGAGGCAAAAGTGAAACCTGGGCAAATTCAACCATCAGGATATGCATCGCTCTGCCATTGCGGTCCAGATTTGGCATCGAGATGTAATAAACAATTTTTTTATAACACTCGAAATTAAACACGCTTGTTTCAGGGGCGAAGCCCCTTAAGACCTCACGATGTCCGCCGTCTCCCGTCTGTTCGTAACACCATGTAACCTTCAACTTATACGCAACAGAGGGCGTCAGTGGTAACCGTTTTGCATGTTACCTTCAACCTATAAGCAACGGAGGGCGCTGTGGTTAATTGTAGATATGATGGCGCTGCTGTCAACGCTATATATATATATATAACCACGTTCCATACCACACATTCTCTTCTCTCATATGGACGAAGACGAACGCAGGAAAGCACGACGTGCTGAGTATCAGCGTCGCCGTCGACGGGAAGCTACCGCGGAGACAATAGAGAAGGAAGCGGATGCAAAGCGGTGACGGCGACAACAAAGTTCTACACCACAGACTAGGGCTAAGGAAGCAAAGGCTAAGCGGGAAAAATGCCAAGCTGACGCGCAGTTGAGACAACTTGAAGCGGATGCAAGGTGGCAATACCGACAAGAAAATTCTACACCAGAGATGATAGCTAATGAAGCTGTGATTATGAAGTGAAAACGTAACCCGGAACTCGGAACCTCATATCAGCTATAAAGAAGAATCACCGCTATATCACAATCGGTCTCAGCACTATCTCTTTGAATAAAAAATATGTAAGTATCACAACCACAATCAGCCTCAGTACTATCTCAACTTTATACACAATAATCACCTCCGAAAGCTTCGCCCCATAATTATCTTCAAGCAGCTTGAAATGCACTGATTTTTTTTCTCAAAACTATGTGTTACCTATTTATGGAAATACAAATCGCCGAATGGGCTTGCGTTCGTCGTGACACCTGTCGAACAAAATGCGTTGAGCTCGGCTTCGATCCTCAATAGAACCGAAAATTTTGCTTCTTTCTTGATTTTTCGCTCATGGACGATTTTTCGCCCACAACCAACGGTAACGACGCCGACGGTGGAATTTTCGCGACACGAGCTCTTTAACGCTATCGCGTTAATAATTAGCTTGAAATTCCAAAAAATGCTTCGGACACATGTAGTTGACTCTTGCGCAGTGCAAGAGAGGCCGCAGCAACCTCGCAGAGTGCGCTATCGCTCCTCCCATCTGCATTTCAGCGGCGCATGGTTGCTACAGCTGAAGGGGGAAACAACCTGATGGAACCCGCTGCAGACGACACGTGCCTCAACTGCCTTAACAAGCAGGAAGCCAATTAAGAGCATAAAAAAGTAGTGCACATGTGGCACACCGAGTTTGCGAATCTCCCTAGCAAGATTTCACTCGTGCCGGAGAAACCGTCCATGCTTACCTGAAACATTAACGTAATAGACAGTTTGGTAAGCGGTACAGTGGGTACTCTAAAGTGGGGATCACAGCATGACTGAACTACGCCCTTCCTCAGGTTCCATAATAGTGGAGCTGCATTTGTTCTTGTTTTAGTGTGACAGCAATTATATAAACAGTCTCGTCTGGTTTTTGCCGTCGTCGTTGCCGCCGTGGGAGCCGCCGTCATTTACGTATATGTATGTATAGATATACGCGAAAGGATGCGCTATCCTCCTCTTTTTGGGGATCGAACATCGCATTTGCAGCCGGAGACGTCTGGGCGCGCGCTTATCTCGTGACTGAACATTACGGAGGTGGGAGGGGGGCTCATGGTAGCCGCGCTATCACGACAACAATCAGCGCACGGCTTGTGCCCCCACAGTAGGCGGCGGGAGCTTTTACAGGATGCGCTCTCGTTACAAAAAACGGTGGCAAGAGTGTACCTGGAGCAGCCGTGTTCTCTTACACCAGCGTTTTGTAGACTTACGTCTCTTACACCAGCGTTTTGTAGACTGCCAGCCTCACTTCGTGTATCAACGATGTCACTACGCACGAACCTTGTTGTGATAATCGATGCTGTGGCCGCGCCGCAGGAAGCTTGGTTACTTAGCAAGTGCATCTTTACTACAAATATTATTGCTCTTAAAAATGCTAGCCTTCGTAGAACATTTGAATTTGTTGCTAGGGAGTTCATTGCTTCGCCTTGGCGAAACTGTGACTTTTTTCTTTAGCAGACACTTTTGCGAGCTTCTTCACATTTCTTTTTCACCGTTGTAGTTTTGACCATTTTAGAATTGTTATTCATGTCAGTTGTCGCGGAAAATTATTATTGGTGAGTACATTTTTGAGTAATGAAAGATTGCATCTGCGTATGCATCCACATAGTGCTCTTCAGCAATACTGGCAGTGATTCACAAAAAAAGCAAAAAGAAATGATTGAACACTGAAAGTTAGAGAGTAATAAAGTTAAGCTAAATATAAAAATATGAAAGAAAAATATGTTGGTTTTAGGCTGCGAAACAGTTCACGATTGGCAACAAACCACTGGAGTATAGGCATGTCTACATTTTTTTCCAGAAGAGAGCAGAGAGTTTTTTTTTATATAAAACTCCTGTGGTAATTAACTTTTGAATTATTGCTTGATGACAATTGTTTATATTGGGAAGTTGTAGAGCGCGATAATTTAAAGACAACCGTTTCTTTAGAAAACAGCGAAAAGTTACTTACTTAGTGACGTTCATTTTCGAATTTGAGATATCGAAGCTGATCGCGTCCAGCACACAGGAAATGCTACCCTCCTTGTAGCGTCAGACCACAATTTATTTTGACTATGAAGTAAAATTTTCTGAGTGGTTGACATTGCTACACCTGGTAAACACATTTTCCAAGAGGTAGACCGGTGATATCACCAAGCCATGTACGTGGTCAATCAACATGCTGAATAATATTTTGGATGCGCTTGGGCTTGAGTGCGTTAGTTCTTAGTTGTTTATTGAGCCTAGTGCAGCGCTACGTTCTTCTGCACTTGCCAAATAAGATACCATGCTCCAATAGACCTATTTCCAATTTCTATTGACAAAAATTGTCACAGCCGGGTGAGACCTATTAGCCCAAATGAAGACCAACGAACACAAAAAGACGAAAATACGCGTTTCTTTGTCTTCTTTCTTGTGTTCACTAGTTTTTATTTGTGCTATAATTTGTATAATCTGGCCATGTCCGACCAACTAGCTCCACAAATAATTCTTTTCAAATATATCCCGCAACGATCTTGGGGCTTTATTTTTATGAAGAACGTTACATGTTGATTCCACGGCGAATTCAGCTAGTTATCACTCGCAAGTGCAATTAGCTATGATTAGAGTTTGGTGATCTGCAGTCATGCAGACATGAAATGGTTTAATTCTGCAGGCTTATCTCATCGGTCATGATGTTTTGCCGATCCTCACACTAAAGGGACATTGACCAAATGCTTGCAGATTTGGTTTTGCAGAATATTATAGGAAATTATTAGAGTGTCTTGACGCTATAGCGAGAAAAGCTGCCTTCGCTGGCATTGAAAAGTGACCTTATAGACGCATGCAGTTATGTTCTTCGCAGTACAGCAGGTTGGGCTAGTTGGTATGACATGACGATAGTTATAGTGTGATAACAGGACGACGACAAAGAGTTCCTTCTTGTCTCTTTGTCGTCGTTCTGTTCTAGCGCTATAACTATCGTTATGTTCTTATAACTATCGTTAAGTGCCTTTTCTTAACGACTTTTTCAAGAAGTGCATAGCGAGTATACCGGTGCTCATTATATGCTTGTTGATGTCATCTTCGTGCGGGATTCACTATATGCTGTGCCCAAGCATATGTTACCACCTTCAGCTACCACGATGTGTAAATAGTTATCATGGGCGTCAGTCGTCAGACTCGTCACGATGCAAATGTACCACTAGGCATCAACGTTGGGGAATCCACGTCAAATGGTGCTGTAGCTGCAAACACCAATAGACGTTGTACGAGCTCACATGGATCAATGTACAATTCAACTAATTTTGTGAAGACACGTTTTCCTTTCGTGTTATACCGATTCCTATGACGAAGGGAGTGAGCCATGTCTTTTTTTTTTGCATGTCTGACACATTCAAATTGAGCCGGCAAAATTTACGAGCCTTCTGCTGCGTCTTTCAGCCTATGCGCGCTGAATTATTATCTTTTGACTAATAGTAACGACCGCAGGTTGTCAAGGCCACGAGCTGTTGCACACACTAAGCTTCGTCCTGGTGTAATAAACTCATATAGTTTTGCATACCGTTTCGCAACCTGTTTTAGAACGACGTACAAGCCGAGCACGTGCGAACGCCGTGCTAAAAAACCGCCAGGCCTGCATGCGCTGAACGCGTAGCACTGTCACAGCGAAAGCTAGAAGAGCGGTCTTCTTCTTCTTCTTCTTCTTCTTCTTCTTCTTCTTCTTCTTCTTCTTCTTCTTCTTCTTCTTCTTCTTCTTCTTCTTCTTCTTCTTCTTCTTCTTCTTCTTCTCCTCCCCCTCCTCCTCCTCCTCCTCCTAGCTCTTACCCAACGCAGGGTATATAGCTGCTGCAAGCACATTTGCAGGGTATTCCCTACGTCATCAACTTTCATCATTCTTTGGAGAAGCGTGGTACCTGCTACACATTTGCAAGGAAATTTGTGAAAGTTTTGTGTGCGTTGGTTGACGACGATGAAGAATTATGCCAGAAGCTTTTGTAATCCCCACAATTCCCCAAAGTGGGTATGCGCTACAGTTAACAGGTGAACAAGATCAAGCTTTTGTAACGGGTTGGAGCATTCGGCGATCCACTCGTTGCGTAATACGCATTATCTGACATCTCCATGGCTGTTCCTTTTCTGTTCTACAACGCCTTATTACTTATAAAAACGTACGTGATTCTTTTACCGACGCCAAGCCTGCCTGTAGGGCCAATTCGCGAGGGAGTTCCAAGAACCGGTGATGCTCAGTGGTAGAATACTGGGCTGGCACGTAGGAACCCGGGTTCGAATTCCTTTCCGTCGTTGGTGGTTTCTATTTGCTGCTTTGTTCGTATTTTGTACGATAGTGGTTACGGGAACCGGTGGTGGTGGCTGCGGACAACTACGGCGCACATGTGACCCGTGTTGCGATCTCATAACAGCTTGGCCTGTAACAATTTTACTCTTTTGTTTTGGTGCCCCGCCTTCTATTTATGCGAAAAAGCAAACCCCTTGAACGGGAAATCCTCCCATCTACATACTTGTACATTTACCGCTTAAAGATAGCCTAAGAATTCACTTAATAATTGTTCCTTCTGTGTGCTACAATATCATTGGCGATCTTACTGATAGTTCCTGTAGTTACAGCTTTAAAACTAACAAGTTCAAAGTACTGACACGCACTGAGACCTTAATATGTGTAATATATTTATGCCGGAAGTGTTATCTGGTAAATACGCTGGTAACCCACTCGAAATCACATCACACTGTTACTAACCAGCGCACGCTCGTTGTTAGCTTGGCCCCATACGTAAATGATTTGCACCGATTTCAGCGAATGTTTCAGCGTCGTAAAATCTACAAATAAACTTATGTACGTATATTTTCGCATCACTGAAGTGTGTTGGTAGGTACGAGGTTCGCTTTCAGCGATGATAAATATCGATGTTGAAAACAAACAGTGCGAATAAACACTCCTCCACAGGCACCACGTGATGCTTCGGGCGTCGTATAAAGTGTCTACGTTGCGACGGAGACTACCATCCATTTCTTTCAACGAAAGTTTATTTCATAAGCTGGTTCCCATGAACTCGACAGCAGACACCTACGCTACCCTGTACCAACGCTAAATGTTGACGATACCGTTCTGAATTCACTTCGCGGTATGCGAGGGCTCGCGTTCACAACTTTAAACCTCCGAAGCGTGTTTTACCTCGTTCGAGTTCAGATAATCGCATATCAAAGCACAGGAGCACCGATATGCCGCAGTAGTCTGAACGATGTTTCGAGTCGGCCAACGATCGCACTAATCCCGGCTGCGGCGGCTGCATTTCCGATGGAGGCGGAAATGTTGTAGGCCCGTGTGCTCAGATTTGGGCGCACGTTAAAGAACCCCAGGTGGTCAAAATTTCCGGAGCCCTCCACTACGGCGTCTCTCATAATCAAATGGTGGTTTTGGGACGTTAAACCCCACAAATCAATCAATCATCAATCAGCCAACGATCGCACTCAGGACTGGGCAGCCGGTAGGCATTTCATTGATTTACCGGCGTCGTTACAACTCGGCACGAAATCGAGTCCCACTGGTAGCAGTCGCAGTCATTCGCCGTGTCGTAGACGCATACTGGATGTCGAAGCGGTCATTCAGGAACGTTTGAAGTAGTATCCGTCCTTGCGCCCAGTACTCAGCGCTTCCTTCGAAGCGACGGCCATTAGGCATCGCATTCGGAGGAATTGTGGCCTCTGGTTGGTTGGCACCACCGTACGCGTGGTGACGTATAGGCAAAAATATCAAACAACGCTTGATTGCCCGTGCCTGGTCACGTATGCTCTCCGAGGCGGACACCAAAAGGCGCATTTGACGCTTTTGATGCATAGTAAATTATACGCTTGCCAGTAGTTGCGCCTTTAGAAGTATTGCGTATAATGTGTTCGGGCAGCAGTGCCTTTAGTGTATATTGTGGACGGCTAAGGTAAGGGCTCGTGTGTCGCGGAAGTCCTCTCTTTTCTGGTCGGGCGTCGCTAATCAGGTGTCGGTGGCCTGGGCGGCAGTGGAACTGTCAGTTGTCGTCTTTCTTCTGTCTGTCCTTCCGCGTAAGACGGCGTTCCAAAGCTCCAGTGAAGTGGCGTGGGCTAAAAAGCTTCCTAAAGGGACTATAATTATAGCTGTGAACTCAACGTTGATTGTTGAAATAACGGTATAAAAACCTCGTAGTGTTACTTTTGAGCCAAGGTAGTGCTTATTTTGAAACAAAATCACGTTTTAGAGGTCCGTGTTGCGACAAAGAAGAGAGCGTCACTCACGTTGGCCTGGTTGAACACTTCCTTCTTCCATTTTTTACGTGCTTACGCGCAGCCCCCCCCCCCCCCCCCCACTCGCTTCGTATACCGCGCCTTGTGCCCAGCAAATGGTTTCACGCCACCGTTTTTCCGTGGTAGATTCAACATTCTCCCATGCCACGGAGTGCTTGCATGCATCCAGTAAACAGTAGAGGCATATTTGCCGTACGCGAGACTTGATTCCGTCTGGGTAAGCCAGTTCGAAATGCAGCTCGAAATGCTACTTAGAAACCACGCTGCCGAGTTTCGCTTGTAACGTTGGCAGGTTGTCGACTTTGCCATGAAGCGCAGGTGCGACGAAGATGAGAAGAATGCAGCGGAAGCAAATAGTCCTTCTTCCTTCATTTGCTCAATCGGAAGAAGCAGCTCCCTTTCACACATCACCCAACTTCCCAATTCATGGTCGGGAGAAACAGGCCAACTGCTGCGAGATCCTGATGGTGCACCTGGACGCGTTTGTTGGTTGTAGGAGGTGTGATCCTGTCAGTGCCCATGCATCTTCGATGTCTTTGCAGAGTTGCGCAAGAGAATGGTGATTCTGTCATGCCTCGATGGTATTGAGACGTCAATAAGAAGCAACGTGGAATGTAGAAGTCCGCCAATCTATCTTAAGTAAAAAACAAAAGCTTAGCAATCTATGACGTCAGCCACACATCTAGGAGCTAGATTTAAGACGCAATTTAAAGAAAAAAAGGTATATCTCACGTACAATGTTCGTGAATCGATGAAATGTGAAGCAGGAATGAGGAAGGTTGATATGACATGTTAAAATCAGCACATTACGAGGCCGACGTAAATTACGCCGTACATGACTTCTATGTCTTGATTTTCATGTTGTAACGTGTCATTTACCCTCGTCGTCTATGGACGTCACGTGCTATCAAATTTTTTATATGTGGAGCTAGCAAAACGGCCGCGAGCGTGCTATGACCATAGCATGTAGCCATGCTTTATATGGCACGCGTATAATGACGTGTCATTTACCTTCTTCGTCCATTCAAGTCAGGTGATATCAAATTTGGTATATGTGGATCAACTGGAAAAGCCACGAGCACGCTATAGATTTATTAGCGTATAGCATGTAGTTTTGTTTTCCATGCCACGCGTATCATGATTACATTGTTTGGACGTCTCATTTACTTTCGTCATCCATTCACGTCATGTGATACGAAATATGGTATCATGTGGAGCTAGCGATATGGACGCGAGCACGGTATGAGCGTAGCATGTAGTTTTGTTTTACATGACACGCGTATCGTGATTGCAATGTTTGGACGTCTCATTTACTTTCGTTGTCCATTCACGTCACGTGATACCAAATACGGCATATGTAAAGCTAAAGAAACGGCCCGCGAGTGCGCTATGAGCGGAGTATGTAGTCATGCTTTACATGGCACGATTATCATGTTTGGACGTGTCATTTACCTTCCTCATCTATTCACGTCACGTAATAATAAATTTGGTATATGGGAAGCTACCGAAACGACCACGATAGCGCTATGAGCGCAGAATGTATAGTCATGTTTTACATGACACGTATGTCATGATTATCATTTTTGGACATGTCATTTACCTTCTTCGTCTATTCACGTCACGTAATAATAAATTTGGTATAAGTGAAGCTAGTAAAACGTCCGCGAGCGCTGAGCATAGCATGTAGTCATGTTTTACATGACACGCATGTCATTATTATCATGTTTGCACGTGTCATTTACCTTAGTCGCCCCTTCGCGTCACGTAATGCAAAATTTGGTGTATGAGAAGCTAGTGAGACGACCGCGAGCGCATCATGAGCGTGGCATGTAGTCATGTTCTTACATGCCATGCATGACCCGCCGCTATGGTCTAGTGGCTAAGGCACTCGGCTGCTGCCCGCAGGTAGTGGAATCGCATTCCGGCGGCGGCGGCTTCATTTTCGATG
Organism: Rhipicephalus annulatus; assembly: GCA_013436015.1. NCBI lineage: Eukaryota > Metazoa > Arthropoda > Arachnida > Ixodida > Ixodidae > Rhipicephalus > Rhipicephalus annulatus. The sequence goes on along the minus strand of WOVY01006362.1, from coordinate 107,733 downwards.
GAGGCGAAAATGCCGTTGCCCGTGTGCTCAGATTAGGGTGCACGTTAAAAAACCCTAGGTGGTCGACATTTCCGTACTCCCTCCACTGCGGCATCTCTCATAACCATATGATGGTTTTGGTATGTTAAACCTCACACATCAATTACATGACACGCATTTCATGATTCTCATGTTTGCACCAGTCATATATCTTCATAACCAAGTGACGTCACGTAACACCATATTTGGTATATGTGAAGCTAGCGAAACGACTGCGAGTGCTCCGTGAGTGTGGCGTGTAGTCATGAATTACATAACATTATTGTCATGATTTACACGTTAGGGTCTGTCACTTATGTTAGCCATGCATTCAAGTCATACCATACCAGTTTTGCCATATGTCATGTGACGAAAGCACCGCAAGAGCAGCAACACCCTGAAGCGTAAATCATGGCAGTCATTACATACATGTAATGATTTTAATGATATGACTAGTCCTTTGTGCTCATCATATACTCATGTTACATCGTACCAATTTTGGGATCGCTGCTATTAACGACATGGCCAGGATAACTAAATGTCGTAGGCTTCTAGATAGATAGATAGATAGATAGATAGATAGATAGATAGATAGATAGATAGATAGATAGATAGATAGATAGATAGATAGATAGATAGATAGATAGATAGATAGATAGATAGATAGATAGATAGATAGATAGATAGATAGATAGATAGATAGATAGATAGATAGATTCAAACTCGCTGAAGTTCACTAAAACATGCTTCGCATTCAAGATGTGAAAATTTCATATTACTTTTCTCTACTAGGGACGAGCCTATGATTGCCCATTTAAAGACAAAATAGTTTGCAATAACTTTTTATCAATTCAAAGTGAGTTCACGCTTCACTACACTGTCCGTTTCAATCTTGCGCGATAAAAATAAGCTTACTAAAGAGAGGCCCCAGCAATAACACCAGCAGTCACGACACCACTGAAGTACATCCGCGTCAGGCGTTCTAACGCTATGATCTTCGAACACCCATGTCACTGTATGCCCCATGTTTCTCGTTATCACGACCATAGCACACTCTCTTTCGTGAACATGATTCCTAAACTTCTTTAAGACTTTGAACCTTTTTAGGTAAGTTTCGCAAACAGATTAGCGATGGACGACCCGTCCTTGTACGTGTCGGCCATGCAGCAGCGTCACGAATGGAGAATACTACGGCGCCACACACACACACACACACACACACACACACACACACACACACACGCGGAGCGAAAATAAATTGGCAGATTCCACGTACAGTGCGAATGTCACTTTAAAATCCGCACAACGATACGAGGTGGAGGTAAATTTTGCCGTGGATGATTTCCATGTCACCATTATCATGTTTGGACGAGTCATTTACCTTCGTCATCTATTCACGTCACCTGATACTAAAGTGACATATGTAGAGCTAGCAAAACGGTCGCGAGCATGCTATGAGCGTAGCATGCAGTCAAGTTTTACATTACACGCTATGCACGTCACGCAATGCCAAGTTTGGTATATGTTGAGCTATATAGCAAAACGGCTTCGAGCGCGCTATGAGCGTAGCACGTAGTCATGTTTTCCATTATATGTATAACATGATAACATGTTTGTACAAGTCATTTACATTTATCGTTCATTCACGTTACGTAATACCAAATTTAATATTTCTGGAACTAGTGACACGGCCGCGAGCACGCTATGAGCGTAGCGTGCAGTGATGCTTTACTTGACATGCATATCATGATTATGATGGTTGCACCAGTCATATACCTTAGTCATTAATTGACGTCACGTAATACCAAATTTGGTATATGTGAAGATAGCGAAGCAGCGGCGTGAGCGTCATGAAGGGCCCAATATACTCCGACGTAACGTGTACACACGCGCCTGCTGGGCGCAGCGGTATATATACTTTAGCAAAACGCGAGCGCTCTATAGACCCTTTCACTGTTTACAAACACAGGCCCTTGACGACATCCGGTTTCTTCCATCGATGTGCCTTAATAGCATCTGTGGTCAAGCAGAGCATTAAAAAAGCCTGCTGATTTTCTACAGTTCCTTTCCTTTTTTGACAAAATATATTCAAATGAATGCTCTTTCGAGCTACATAAAAAGCAGAAGATATTCCCTGGAACTTTAGGCACGTTTCTTTTTTATGAAAAACAGAAGAGAGCTTTCCCTTATTCATCAAAAAAAAGAAACTTGAAAACGTGCTTTTAGTTCGACATTAGAAGCTGGTAAATGAGGTGACCGGAAGTTTTTCGGGGTACAACGCTTGCAGTATTGAGACCGTCTAATATATGACGCCAGGCGCGACCAGTGCGACCAGTGTCCGTCGGCGGGGCCCGGCGGAAACCGGCGCGAAATGTGACATGCTGCATTTCGCGACGACGATGTTACCCGGACAGCACTGCGTCTGTCGCTCTTCGTGACGGAGGGACACTGGGCGTGCTCAAACGCGCATGCGTCAAAGAAACGCAGGCCGGCGCGCGTAAATCGGCGCTTCGCGTGGCATCGCCGGCGTGACGCGACGAAACGAACGCCGGCGCGCACGCACGCAGGGACATGTCGAAATGTATTGGTGCCTTAAGTGTGGCATGCAGGCATGTCCTTACATGACACGCATCTCATGATTATCATGTTGGCACTAGTCACATACCCTCGTCAACCATTCACGTGACGTAATACCTAATTTGGCATATGTGAAGCTAGCAAAACAGCCGCGAACGCATCATGAGTGTGGCATGTAGTCATGTTGTTGCATAACATGCATGTATTGGTTATTATGTTTGAACGAGTAATTTACCTATGTCGTCCGTTCGCGTCGCGTAATACAAAATTTTGTACATGTGAAGCTAGCGAAACAGCCGCGAGCGCATCATGAGCGTAGCATGTAATCATGTTGTTACACGAGAAGCATCTCATGATTATGATGCTTGCACCAGTCACTTACCTTCGTCATCCATTCACGTCCCGTAATACCAAACTTGGTATATGTGAAGCTAGTGAAATGACCGCGAGCGCATCATGAGCATGGCATGTAGTCATGTTGTTACAAAACGCATCTCATGATTATCATAGTTGCACCAGTCACATACCTTCGTCATCTATTCACGTCCCGCAATACCAAAATAGGTATATGTGATGTTAGCGAAAAGGCCGCGAGCGCATCATGATCGCGGCATGTCGTCATGTTTTTACATAACATGCATGTCATGATTTGCATGTAAGGGTCTGTCGCGTGTGTTCGCCATGTAGTAATGTCATATCCATACCAGTTTTGCAACATATCATGTGAACGAAACCACCGCAAGAGCAGCGAGACTATCAAATGTAAATCATGAGACTAATGACATACATGTCATTATTTTTATCTTATGACTAGACACTTATGCTCATTATACAGTCATCTTATACCATACAAATATTGGTATCGAGAACCAGGATTGATTGATTGATATGTGGGGTTTAACGTCCCAAAACCACTATATGATTATGAGAGACGCCGTAGTGGAGGGCTCCGGAAATTTAGACCACCTGGGGTTCTTTAACGTGCACCCAAATCTGAGCACACGGGCCTACAACATTTCCGCCTCCATCGGAAATGCAGCCGCCGCAGCCGGGATCCGAACCCCGAGAACCAGGAGCCAGGAGAGCGAAAAGTCGTAGGTGAATAGATAGATAGATAGATAGATAGATAGATAGATAGATAGATAGATAGATAGATAGATAGATAGATAGATAGATAGATAGATAGATAGATAGATAGATAGATAGATAGATAGATACGCTCAATGTTGCCGACGTTCGCTAAGAAATGCTTCGCATTTATTACACTACGCATATTGCGATTCAGTAATCGAAAATGCTGTAGCGCCATCTGAAAACTACGTTCGCTGTTTTCAATCTGAAGTGTTTCTATCGGCGCTCTGCAGGTGCCGCTATACTTCACGAAGTCGAAGCTACTTTTTTCGTATTACGCTGCAAGGCGCGAGTATGAAGCAAGATATTAGCGGTAATCAGGTTACGTTTCCTCGTCAATTTGAATTTATGGGAAAATAAATGAACAAGCGAGATCCACCTGTTTTTTTTTGTTTTCAACGTTTTTTGGCAATAGAACACGACAGTGCTTGCGAGTGCAGATTTTGTATTTGCTTTTTGAGTTTTATAATACTCAGCCAACCAGTCTTGTCGAGTGGGCACTCCTGAATTGAAATGTATCCAGAATCATTCCACATTTTCGAGACCCCAAAACGGAATGGGAATTCAATGGCGACAAAGCTTGGAGGAAATGGCAATTGGATTGAGTGCATTTTCCAAGGAATGGAATGGAACTTTGAATGGAATCACGTCTTTTTCCGAAACAAAAGAGCACATCTTCGTGGACGTTCTGTTTTTCAAACTTCATACATTAGTAAGCCTAACTCTCGAATTCAACAATAGGCCAGGAATTAAAAAGGCTTGGCTGATTACAAGCGTGGCACATTTATAAGAAACGCGCCTACTATAATTCTGTCCTTTTACTGTCCTTTTCTGTCCTTTTTTTTCGATTGCGCTATCACTAAAAGAAATAGATTTCCTTCGGAACGTTAGCACACGTGTTGTTCGTGGTGCGTTGTGGAGATGACTACGTGGTTGTTAGGTGAATTCTGTTTTGTTTGTTTTGCATTTTTCTTTTTTTTTGTCAGATACTGCCCAAGTATATATTGTGCGGTTCTAGCAAATAAATCTTGTTGTAAGTCAGTGCCGCTGTCTGTCTCCTTCTTTTTCTTGTTCCTCGTTATTGGCGCTGTTTTTTAAGTGAATCATGTCGTACCAACTCGCCCAAGCAACCACGTTAGCGACCTTTTGCTGTGTCACTCCGAAGTTTTTCTCTATTATTCACGTAACCACGACTCTATGCCATGGTATCCGTCTTGCGGAACAATACGGTTACGACATACGCTCCTTACGGTTTGTGATTTTTTCCCCTCGGTGGCACTTCAGCTGCCTCCTGTCTCTCCATCCTTCACTTCATGAAAGGTATTTTGCGAAAAAAAAACGGGCAAGAAGGAAGAGAGCATAGACAGGCGCAGACTAACCACTGAAGATTAGTTTCATAAAAACGCACATATGAAGGGAAGTCAAAGACACGTGGTGATGATTATAGGTTGGTGGTTATATAATCTATCTTGAGTTTATGAAGCTTCACCACTGGCCTCGCCACACATACGTCACCGGACTTATGTATGAAAAGGCCTCAACGATCTCTCTCGTGGTTCTATCTTTCAACCTCGACAACACTTTCATTTCATCTTTGGTTGCTGCCAGCATTGCAAGGATTTTCATTCTTACTAAATGTCATCCTTTACTAAATGTCATCCTTTAGTAAATGAAACGGCCTAACGAACGAATAGTATCGAACATGGTGAGCAAGAACTGAGGATGTCCAGATGTCGGAAACAAGATGCATTTCTGAGGTGTTCATGCGGCCGAGCAGTAATGAAGAGCGTTCACTGCGTGAGCTCTCGAGAAAGAGAAACGAAGCGCACGTGCCGAGAGTGGCATACGCCTCTTTTCGCCATCTAGCGAGCAGCGTTGTAATCACCGGAGAGCCAACGGCTTGAGAGGCGGTCTACCATTTAGAAAGCATTTTTTATATCATCAGAGAAGTGTACACGCCACCGTCGGACAAGGCGTCAGTGTAAGAAGCTTGCCGAGCAAACCCTGAAAAGTAAGGGAGGAATGAGACAATTACAGACTCTCTGATAGGCCTCTGCCACCAACCAAAGATCAATAAATCTCTGACCATTTCCGGCGCGAAGATTGTTTAGGTCGCCATTTGAAGATTTTTGTTCCGAAAGCGGCCTGTCGTGAAGGTGGGCAAGATGGCTGCTAGCAACAGTGTGTGTGCCACAATGTAGCGAGGACAGTGAAAAAAAAAACAAGTTCAATAGTTTCATTACTACCATGGTAACTGATAGTCGTGCCTGATTCATGCGGATTCAAAAGGCAAAGTATTTCGTGAAGGCGGCATGATGCCGCAATAATACTATCTGGGGTTTACCATCCCAAAACCACGATATATGATCATGAAGGACGCCGTGTTTAGGACTCCTGAAATTTTGACCATCTGGCGTTCTTTAACGCGCTCTGACATAGCACAGAACACACCCAATCATTTCCCCTCCATTGAAATGCGACTGCCACATCCAGGATTGAACACGTGACCTTCGGGCATAGCAGCCGAGCATCGTAATCGGTAGACGACCGCGGCGAATGGCAAAAAGCCACAATCAGCCAATAAGGGTTCAGTGAAAACGTGCCCTCTGCAAAATTTGCGTATTCTACCAAGGATGCTACCCCTTTGTTTGGAAGCTCACGAACCTTTTCTGCGCTTCTGTGTCTAGATGAAGGATGGCGCTGGCTTCTTTGCGATTTTGCCGCTAGTCCTAACGCCTCTCGGTGGGCTCCCCTATGGTTAACATCGAAACACGCCAAGACCTCTGGTTTTCAGCGCAGAATCACACCCACAAATGTTTGTATTATCACAGTAATAACTTTTCCGATTCCTCAAAGCACTTCACATTTGTCATTGTCCCAAAGTGCGCTGCGATTCATTAGTGCTCCATTTCGCTTTCCTTTCATCTGAAATTTGTCTCGGCGTTTGTTCCAGCGGAATCAAGTTTCAATAGCACATCGACGAAGCCGGACTTTGGGCGTTAAATAGATGGAAGGCTTCACGAAGCAGCGTCTTTAAGCACGTTTTCTTCGCGTATCAATCGTCTAGCGTCGCCGCGTTAGCCGAAATGACTCATCAGCAGCTGCGTGTAGTCACCGAAGCCATCAACAGCTGTGTTTAGCTTATTTCGCCTGAGCGCCAAGGAAAAAACAAAAGCTCGCAAACACGGATGTGCGCACAACGACCTGATATCCGGTTAGCGTATACTTGTTTGCACTTCAAATGGCAGCTGAATCAGATGTTTGAGTATGCGCTAAGTTTAAATGAAAGCTGCGTCATAAGTAATCGTTCTCAAACTAACGAGGCTCAACAATAGAAAGGAACATGTGCTTTAATAATTTGCTTTATCCTTTGTTCCTTTTGCGTGCACCGGGACGCATGCAGAAGAAAGAAAGCTATAGAATTCGGCGAGGCAGATTAGTATTATGGTGGAGTGCGTAGCGAGTTTTATTACCCTACATACAGCTTGCGGGGAAATACAAAAAACGCAATGAGTACGTCATTGATGTGCAGGCTAAAGCATCGAAGCTGCTCGATGTTGAGTTGAGCCTATTTTTACGGCATTTCACATAACCTCTGTTTTGATTTGACGCATTGAACACGTTTAAAAATATATGGCTGTTGTGCTTGTCGTCCAGCTTTGTAAATCTGCTGCTACTGCAAAGGAACCTGTCGATCAACAATCGGTTTTGACCAATAGTGTTACCTCCGAAATCTGCAGAATGTCGGAGTGCATGTCTCTTGTGTGGAGCTCGAGTTGGTGTTTATATAGCGCGCGTATAGGCATTTCAACCGCTCCTGGCTGTGCGTGCATCTTTAGTATACGAGTCATTCGTACAACATACTTTACGGACAAGATCGCAGTGACGATTGGGCACCAGGACATGTCTAAACGCTCATTCATTTTTTTTGACGGGGTTTTAAAACAAGCAAACTCAACAGATTGAAATTACACGCTGTAAAAGCAGAGATTACTGTCGGTGCCTTCAGGGGTGGCGCTTGAATGGAAGGGTCTATATAAAAAAAGTGCGTGTAATAGGCGGATATCAAAGTGAGCCAGAAAATAGGGAGGCAGCCAGCTCACCTCCGAGTATAGCCCCATAATTCAGCTCTAGGCCACTGAAAGACCACCTTTCAGTTAATCACCAGAAACAGGCTGAGTATAGGAAACAAATACGTGCACTCGTTATAAAAAAGTAAAATCGATCAATTATAATCACAGTTATGACAATAAAAATATAAAATACTCACGCTTACCGGTCACTGCGCTGAAATAGTGATTAAGAAGTTAATAATGGGCACCTGAAAATACGCTACCAAAGTCCTAACACTTGATAACACTGCCCTGATAAAATAAGAATGGCAGCATATCCACGGGGTGAATGATGGAGAGTGGGGTGAAGCATCCGTCCGTCCATTCGTTCTTGCTGCCGTCCGTCCATGCGTCCGTCTGTGTGACCGTCCATGCGTCCATCCGCCCGGCCGTGCGTGCGTCTGTTCGTGCGTCTGCACGTCCATCCGTGCGTCCGTCCCTGCGTTCGTCCATGCATCCGCCCCCTGCGTCCGTTCATGCGTCAATCCGTCCGTGCAGCCATCCGTGCGTCCTTCCATGCATGTGTCTGTGTGTCCGTTCGTCCATCTAGTCAACACTCTAAGTATCACCATCTCGCATCTTTCATCATATATTCCGCATATAGAAGCACCGCCATCCAGTGGACATTCAAAGGACTAAACAAGAAGTGGCACACGCACACTTTCTTACGACTTGCGCTTCGTGTCTACTTCCCACCTTTAACCACCCATAGTTCATGGTATATACTAGTTCACTGTATCCATGGCACTGCGGCCCAACGCATGCTAAACCTTTCTAAAACCAAGGAGGTTATGCCTAGCGAGTAGAACGTAGCAACCCTTTTTTGTCAGATAGTGCTCAATGCACATGCCAATGGCTGCTAATGGGGAACGAGAGACAGGAAAATTCGGCTTTTCCTTCGTGTCTACTTCCCACATTTAACCACCTCGAGTTCATGGTATGTACTAGTTCACTGTATTCATGGCACTGCGACCCAACGCTCGCTAAACCTTTCTGAAACCAAGTCGGTTACGCCCAGCGAGTATAACGTACGTAGAAACTCTTTCTTGTCAGATAGTGCTCAATGTACATGTCAATGGCTGCTAATGGGGAATCAGAAACAGGAGAATTTGGCTTTGAGGTAACGCGCACGCTGCGAATTTTTTTTATTGTTCAACAACGCACAGGAGAAATCTCCCACCGGCACCACCTTGCAAGTCAAAACGTAAGACTGGTTACGCACTACAACCAGGTGTTCTTTGCTACGACTACGACGAGGGACGAACGGGTGCCGCTGTAAGGAGCTTCGCCCCTCGAAAGAATCAGAGTATATTCGCGCAGTAAATGATGATGAGTGGGGCGCAGCGTCCGTGCGTCCATCCAAGCGTCCGTCCGTCTCTCCATGCGTCCGTCCATTCGTACATCCACGCGTCCGTCCATCTGTCCGTCCGTCTTCTAGTCCGTCTGCCCATGGGTCCATCTAGTGAACACTCCAAGTACCGCCATCTCGCATTCCCTGTGGCACACACCCGCTCCTCGCGTCCACCATCCGTCCGTCCGTCCACGCGTCCGTCCGTGCGTCCATCTAGTGAACACTCCAAGTACCGCAATCTCCCATCTCGCATCCCGGTGGCTACGTACGGCAACGACGCAGGATGGACAGACCCATGCCTTAAGGAGCTTCGCCCCTAAAATAGCACAAAGAGCTTCCTTGCACCAATCTGTGGGTTCTCTGCAAATCTATTGCTTTGTGTGAACCCTCGCTAAAAAGTTATTTAAAAAAACATTTTGAAAACCTCTTTTGTTTTTGTTTTTCATCAGAATACCACAGCCACACTAAAAATTCACTCGCTTTGACGCAGGAGGTGAGGCGGCGTTGAAGCACCCCAACACATTTAGGGGAAACTAGCAAACAAAGTTCGACAGCTATCCAACAGCAATATAAGGGATCAGAGTTTAGACTTCGGGTCTTGTGACATGGCGGCATTCGTGCCTTTTGGAAACATGAAACCGCGGCGACATGGCGAATGTGGTGTCCACGATACAGGCCGCGTTGAAGTATGCTGTTAAGGTGTAAAACAAGCATTGAGCCCTGTTGTCTGCTTGAACATAAGCATCCGTGAGCCATGTCTACGCGAGATCAAATGCGCTATGTTGTGTCGTCTTTGCCGCTTGCATCGCCAACGAAAACGCTGTACACACGTTATTGTTTGCTGTAAAGTGTAATAAAAGAACAGTAAAAGCTACCTCAGTAAAAAAAAGGTGGGGGGTGTGTATAAGTTATAAGTTCTAGCTAGAGTTGTTGATTAAAAGTAATTACACTTTCTTTATGACGCACACGTTTGCAACAAATAAGGATCAGGTTCATTCTCTGCATCAATTAGTTTCTAGCTTTATGCCAAAATTTGTAATGGATAGGAGTCGTATAAAATACGTATGTAAGAACTATAGATGCAGTTACATTCACATGCCTAAAAATCGGAGGGGGCCTAAATTAGTCTCTATAGTTCCCACCTACAACATTCTCAACTATGGTAGTCCTCGTATACTTGCAAATGTAAACTACTAAGTCATGCTCTTAAAATAAACGTGTTAACATGCACTACTCAGCATGTACTTTCATAAAACACGTGTTTGCTAATCAGTATGCTTCATTTATTTTAAAATGTGTGTTCTCGACCTTCGGGTGGTAATAGACCCCTCAATGCGATCTATTGACCTTAACGTTTAAAAAACACTGTGGTAAGCCATTTCAACGACTCTACAACGTTACAACTTATAATAGGTAACAACGCAGAACCACTTCTTTACTGAAATTTTATCACTTATGAGCACAGTAGCTGAACAGGGTCACTTAAAAAACCAAACGGGACAAAAAACACAGACATACAGTTTTTTTTTCTGTTTACTCGGGTTCTTAAATGAAATCCTTCCGTCCGTGTACGTGCTGCGTTCAAATGCCAAAACATGGGTGACACAAAGAGACAGCAGGTGCACAGGACAGGCTGTACATTTCAAAATGTTTTCGTCTCTTCGAGCTTTCACAACCATTACGGCTACTGTGGCACTTCGCAAGAGGGCGAGCTAAGTGCTTCTGCACGCTCTGAAGCACTTGAATAGCTGACTAGCATGTTTTGGAAAGTACGGGAGAGCTTCCATACTTCTAGGCCCGATGACCATGAGCGTAATTTTGCCAGTTATGGAAACCTGTCGTGTCTTTTTTACGATTGGGCTTCACATATCTGGAACGTTCACCGTCACCACCGACCTTCCAGTTGTTACAACTTGAAGTGCGTCTTTCTGCCCCCAACGATAATTAAAAGTGGTGTGCCCACATTTGCTTTAAGGAAGCAACTCTTGAGTGTTTACGCACTTTCTGTTCCAGCTTAGTTCACAATTAAAGAATAGCCTGGGTATTTCTTCTTCTAGACTGCGCCCTACGTACCCGCACAAGATGGCCACTACGGTTCACGTCATTTCAGTGTCGCGCCTACGAAGAAAGCGCCCCACTTGCTTCACCTTTCATTGAGCCGAAAATCATCTCGCCTTCTTTTAGATGCGAAACAGCTCTTTGGCTAGCCTGTGTAACGCTGTCCCTCCGTACACCCCCACTGCGCATGCTCGCCTCCCATGCCGGCCCAGGAAAACACCCGCAAAACTGTCGCTCCTCTCTCCCTCTCTTGACTTGCAAAGTCAACACGCGCAGCGTTTGCTAGTAATACCATCTTGCATTGGTAGTTTAGTGACAGTGAAGGGAAAATAGACTTTAAACGGGTAGAAATAACCAGGAGCAGGCTAACTGATTGGTGGCTACAATCGAGGCGCCAGTGAAATCCAATCCTTAAAGACACAGTGATAGTACTTAACTTTATGGTTAGGTGGCGTGAGCTACCACGCGATGTAAAAGGCACAGCCGGATCCATCCATCCATCCGTCCGTCCATCCATCCATCCATCCATCCATCCATCCATCCATCCATCCATCCATCCATCCATCCGTCCGTCCGTCCTTCCATCCATCCATCCACTCATCCATCCATCCGTCCATCCATCCATCCACCGTCCATCCATCCATCCATCCATCCATCCATCCATCCATCCATCCATCCATCCATCCATCCATCCATCCATCCATCTTTGACTGCTCGTTTCGGAGTGCTCTAGAGAGTTCTCTAGAGAGAAAGAGACCGAGGAAAGAAAAACGACGCAGCCTCACCCTCTCGAGAAAGAAAGAGCGCTCTAGAGCGCTCCGAATCGACCAGTCAAAGATGGCTAATAAAATTAGGTGACCCTAAAGCTTCGCCTTCAGGAGTTGAACGCTGTAGCAACACCCTGTTCGTAGTGCGTACTTCAACACTTAGTGCATGAAACCTTTGCGAATGTGCTATGCACCCAGTACGTGGCCTCAAGAAAATAGGCGCAGTAGCGTGTGTGCTTTTTGTAGTGGGATACCGGCTTTTAACCACGGAGTCTTTATGATAATCACATAGTCTGACGCCCGTTGGCAACGGACGCTTGCCCACGCATTATTGTTGCAATATTTCATGTTGAATCGTGAAGCATATATACAAGACTCATGTGTTTGTGAGGGATGAAAACTACTTTTGCTTCATTTCTAAGCCAAGGAAGTTCTTTTCACTTTTCACGACAAGAGCTCGATCCCCACTCTTTTGTAGTGCTTCGAAAGTATTTCTACTAAATAACTAAATGAATAAATAAACAGAAATATAAATAAATAAACAAGTAGATAAGTGTGTAAATAAAAAAATAAATAAATGCTTCGTATATATATATATATATATATATATATATATATATATATATATATATACAAAGGCCGATATATATATATATATATAGTGGGAGTAATAATTAAATGGGCCAGTTAGTCTTCGTGAAGGTATGGGATATGGCACAACGGGAGCGTTGTCAACAAGGATAAATATATTTATTTCCCAACAGTTTCGGGAGGGGACCTCCCTTCATCAGGGGATGAGTTATACTGACATGAGCTTCCAAACTTCCTTGCTGCCGCGTCCCTCTCGCCTTGAAAGACGTTTGCGAGAGTGAGAGGGAACTGGAGAAAGGAAAAAAACAATATATATATATATATATATATATATATATATATATATATATATATATATATATATATATATATATATATATACGAGCCCTTGTTTCTGGCCTTACGTTTGTTTGCAGAATACTATAGTCTGTATTTTATTTTCATTTCCATCATTCAACCTCATTATCGCCAAATTGGCGTCAGCAGCGGTTAGAATAAATACTTTCTCAGTTCGGATTTGTCTTCTCAGTTTAGTGCAGGCGCTTCACCGTCACAGCCGACCTTCGCAACATTTTCTGCGAGTTTCCCTTGTGAGTTGTTGTATATATGTGCACTCGGTTCACACAAACCACGGCCAGGACACACCATGAAGTTGGGAGTACAGCGTTTCCACGTGTTTCAGGTACGTGGACGACACTTAGACATGTTATCTAAGTGGGACGCCCTTCGGAGCCCTCGAAGAGAATCCCCTAAAAGCAGCCGCGTCGTCGGACAGAAACACCGTCGATGGGCAAGCCCCGACTGTATACAGCATGTGCGGCCCTCGCAAGGCAAATGACGCTGGTGCGTCTCCAAATCTGTGCATGAATAATTACCACTGTTAAAGGGAACATGACACGGTCACCCAACAATTTGTGGTTTTTTATGAAAACTAGTAGTAGAACGTCTGCTAAGGTTATAGAAGTAAAAAAAAGTGCCGCCATATCCACGAAGTGAATGATGATGAGTGGGCGAAGCTCCGGAGGTAAACCTGGTAAACCATGAATCCTCTGTACATTTTGCCCACTCGATTTTATTACATCGCTCCCCCTAGCGTACGTCGCCGCACTAAATCGAACGATTGCCTTCAACCAATGACACGCGCCATGTGTGACATCATTCCTATTTTATAAGATCTCGCGTCTTTCATCAACTACAAGTACCGCTTTCTAGTTTATAACATCTTGCATCTTTTCATCATCAGCTACAAGTACCACCATCTAGTAAACACTACAAGAACTAAACGAGAGGTGGCTACATACAGGAGACGGTACCGCCATCTAGTGAACACTGCAAGAACTAAACTAGAGGTGGCTACATACAGGGGACGGTACCGCCATCTAGTGAACACTGCAAGAACTAAACTAGAGGTGGCTACATACAGGGGACGGTACCGCCATCTAGTGAACACTGCAAGAACTAAACTAGAGGTGGCTACATACAGGGGACGCACAGCCCACGCCCTAAGGAGCTTCGCCCCTAAAAATTGGGCCGTCAAAACTATTTCGCTGCATAGGAAGTCCTAGAAATCGTCGGCTCCAAACTCCGCCCACCGTTGGCGACCGCCATTTTGCCATGGCGCATGTGACGCCATGTGCCAGACCAAGGGGAGCAGTCGTTTTCTACCAAAGTTTCAGCCTCACCAAATCGTTAATTTTTAGTCCCAACCTGAAGATAAATTGTCTCGATTTTCTGTGCAGCTCAACACAAAACAATATTGTTCGCCGCAATGCAGACGCTCACATAGCTTTGTTCGTTACGTCACGGCTCGTGAGTGAGCCAGTGTTGCCCGACTCTCAAGCAGCTGACGTGTTTATGAAAAAATATTGAATAATAATGTACTCGAACAAAGGCGCTAAAGTATCGCCAGCTTATTTGTCGACTGATAGGGGGGGGTTGACATCCCAAAATCACAAAATCACCATATGACTATGAGAGGCGCCAGAGAGGAGGGCTCCGGAAATTTCGACCAGCTCGGGTTTTTCAACGTGCACCAAAATATGAGCACACGGGCCTACAGTATTTTCGCATTCACCGAAAATGCAGCCGCCGAAGCTGGGATTCGATCCCGCGACCTGCGGGTTCAGCATCCAAGTACCTTATTAGCCACTCGAACACCATGGCGGGCAGCTTATTTGTGAATGAAGAAGGATTAGCATTCATAGCGCACGTTATGATCGATTATTAGGTGTCATGGCCGATCAATTCATGGTTCATCACCTGAAAAACACGGAGCCTTTATTCTTTTCAATGGCAATGAAAGCACGCGCTTCTAAACGGAAACCGTAAAACTCCGCCTCAGTTCATGGAGATGCGATAGACGTGTTTTCCACTACAATATCAAACGTTTGTCAAATATGTTCATTCGTGCTCTTTCATCGTAGCTCGAAGCAACGCAACCGCCGCATCACACCGCAGCACATGCAGTAGTGTTGCAGCGATGCTTCCTCATTGGCTGCCCGCATAGCGCCATGAACAGCGACACGCTATCTCAAAACACCGTATCCATGGCCTCCGAGATGGCGGGCGCAAGGCGTCTTCTCTCCGGCCGTCGCAATCGCACGAGAGAGCGTGTTTCCAGAGGTGGGTGTGACCCTCTCTGTTCTGCTCACCGCGGCGCTTCCACGGAGGATCGAAAAGCCTGCCGCGCTGGTGGCGCAGCTCGCATGTTTCGAGAAAAATAATGCTTAGGGGCTTTTATGACCTCGCGCTAATTTGTAAATGTCGGGTCAAGGTGTACGAGAGGCACAGTCAATGCTGGAGCATGTATATTTTCAAACAGACTTTTTTTTCTGCGAGTTCGCGCCACCCGTATTAGAGCACTTGGAATTGTGGCACCTCTGCAAGAGATCGGTATGTGCTAGAAAGTTACTACGAAGTTTGAGCTGTATAGTATGGGGGCCACGGGCGAAGAAGGAAAAAAAAAATGAGAGCCCGATCCGCAAGCAAAGTCAGAAGAGCACTGGTCCTACGTTCATGGGTGGCCCTGATTAAATGGGTCAATTTTAGGAGCGAAGCTCCTTAAGGCGTGGGCTGTGCGTCCCCTGTATGTAGCCACCTCTCGTTCAGTTCTAAGTATTACGCTAGCCACCGCCCGATCTAAATAAAGGGTACAGCCATATCCATCCGTCCATCCGTCCGTCCGTCCATCCATCCATCCATCCATCCATCCATCCATCCATCCATCCATCCATCCATCCGTCCGTCCATCCGTCCGTCCGTCCGTCCGTCCGTCCGTCCGTCCATCCATCCATCCGTCCATCCATCCATCCGTCCATCCGTCCGTCCGTCCATCCGTCCATCCGTCCGTCCGTCCATCCATCCGTCCGTCCGTCCGTCCGTCCGTCCGTCTATCCATCCATCCGTCCATCCGTCCGTCCATCCATCCATCCATCCATCCATCCATCCATCCATCCGTCCGTCCGTCCGTCCATCCATCCATTCATCCGTCCATCCGTCCGTCCGTCCGTCTGTCCGTCCATCCATCCACCCGTCCATCCGTCCATCCGTCCGTCCGTCCGTCCGTCCGTCCGTCCGTCCGTCCATCCGTCCATCCGTCCGTCCGCCCGTCCGTCCGTCCGTCCGTCCGTCCGTCCAAAAGATGCAAGATGTTATAAACTAGACGGCGGTACGTGTAGTTGATTATGAAAGATGCGAGGTGTTATAAAATAAGAATGATGCCACATATGGCGCGTGTCATCGTTCGATATAGTGCGGCGACGTACGCTAGGGGGAGCGTTGCAATAAAATCGAGTGGGCAAAATGTACGGAGGATTCATGGTTTACCAGGTTTACCTCCGGAGCTTCGCCCACTCATCATCATTCACTTCGTGGATATG
This sequence comes from Rhipicephalus annulatus, assembly GCA_013436015.1. Classification (NCBI taxonomy): domain Eukaryota; kingdom Metazoa; phylum Arthropoda; class Arachnida; order Ixodida; family Ixodidae; genus Rhipicephalus; species Rhipicephalus annulatus. The sequence continues at coordinate 91,250 of WOVY01006362.1, read as the reverse complement.
GCGGCATTTTTTTCTTTCCCATGGAATTAGCGTTGCTTTTCATTATCACGCAGTTTCAAGAATTATTGCAGACGCGCTGATGTAATCACAGCTGACGCGAAAGCCACGCTCCCATACAGTACAACGCTTCGCACTAGCCGGCGAGGGTTGCCCACTTTCGCTTTCCAGCTATATACTTCTCGTCGCGCTGCAAAATTTTGAGATAAGGAGGAGGGTGCAGGCGGTCTCCATATGTCAACACTACAAATAAACTGAACGTTGCAGGTTCTGCGACGACTACGGGCAGGTTACCGGCGTGTTTCGTTTACTTATGCTGTCTCATTCGCACTGTGAATTTTATGGTGTTCAGTCGATACGTTGGGCAATAATAGAACGCACCTCGAACTGTTTTTCTTGTTCAAGAAGAACGCAACATTCGTTCAGAGTTTGGTGTACATGGTATGAAACACTGCGCGTTACGTAGCTGTGACAATTTGAACATTTTTTTCTTCACTAGTCTACACCGTTCTGCTGCATGTGCGATCCTTTGCATCGGGTGCAGTCCAGAGTACTATAAATCAACACGGTACTGATATTGCCGTATTAATATCAGGACATAACCAAAATACAGATGACGAAAAGGGAGGTGATTACAACTGTCAAAGACGTGGGCAGTAAATGTTGCTCGGCTAATCGAAGCCTTGTAGAATATTCCAGCAGAAATACTTATTTTACTTCAATGTCATGATCAAGGCACTGCAGGTACGAAGAGCGTAACTGTGCTTCGGTGAAACACCTCATAAATAACGATGTGCGTTAAATAATAAAACGATGTATCAACATACGAGGGCAATATGATTGTACGGCAATAATTAGCACAGTTTTCACCTATACACGTCTCCATAAATGAGGAATGCTACGATGCAACTACATTTCTTAGATCGAGCTTTTTAACACCGAGACAAAATGGACCGTAATGAAAAAGGTAATTCTGCCACAAAGAAATTGATACCTCCTTACAACGATATATATCAAGAAAATTTAGCAGTTGCCGTGATTTTCATTCTTATTGGTACAAAATAAATGCAGTTACAAAAAAATATTTTTCTTCATTGCAGCAAGAAGACTCTGGGGATGATTCTTGCTCATTCGTGAAAAAAAACGATGCGTGTGCTGGAATTCCGCACGCTCTGCTATCTGGCACGTTCTTCGCATCGCCAGAATCCACAGTGAATGCGCCCTCTCGTGGTAGCCCGGCGAGCGAGAGGTGATAATTGTCGGTTTTGCTGGGGAGCTTGGTAATTGGGATGGCTGCACACACACGGGCGCTCCCGCCATCTCTGAGGCCATGCCATATCTTTCACACAGCCAGTGTGACCGCCAACATTGTTAACACGGAGAATGCAAGACGGCGCTACGCGGATCTGTACACAACTGAAAAAAAAGTTACTTCATATTATTTCCGACGTGAGGCACTCAATGGGGAGTTCTCTCCCCCATTACTGTGAAGCACTCGGGAAGGCTAGGTGATGGGCGAGAGCAGGAAAGAGCTTTAGAGGAGAAGGTGGGGAATGGCTGGATCAGGCGCATCTGGCTGGCATTGATAAATAGAGGAGGTTTTCAGTGAGCAATTCTGCATACTGGCGTGCGTTTCAATGCGAAGCATTTTTTTAGCGCACTTCGGTGACTTTGAGCGTATCTATCTATCTATCTATCTATCTATCTATCTATCTATCTATCTATCTATCTATCTATCTATCTATCTATCTATCTATCTATCTATCTATCTGTCTGTCTGTCTGTCTGTCTGTCTGTCTGTCTGTCTGTCTGTCTGTCTGTCTGTCTGTCTGTCTGTCTGTCTGTCTGTCTGTCTGTCTGTCTGTCTGTCTGTCTGTCTGTCTAACCGCCTACGACTTTTAGTTGTCCTGGCCAGCCCCGCTGCGGTGGTCTAGTGGGTAAGGTACTCGGCTGCTGACCCGCAGGTCGCGGGTTCGAATCCCGACTGCGGCGGCTGCATTTCCGATGGAGGCGGAAATTTTGTAGGCCCGTGTGCTCAGATTTGGGTGCACGTTAAAGAACCCCAGGTGGTCAAAATTTCCGGAGCCCTCCACTACGGCGTCTCTCATAATCATATGGTGGTTTTGGGACGTTAAATCCCACATATCAATCAATTAGTTGTTCTGGGCATTTCGATAATGGCATCGATACCAAAATCGGTATGCCATAACGTGACTGTACGACGAGCATAGGTGACTAGTCATTCCATAAAAATCATGGCAATCATGTCATGGATGTCATTACGTTTCATGGTCTTGCTGCTCTCGCGGTAGTTTAGTTCACGTGACTTGCCAAACTGGTATGGTCCGACATGACTGCATGGCAAACACAAGTGAGATATATTGTAACAATACTGATTGTTGGCCTAGTTGGTACTTGCTTACTGACATGCTTTGGCTGCAAATAACGCACACACACACAAAGTAAAGAAACACTCAACGACAGGTGAGATACTCTAGCGTTAAAATCATGACATCCGTGTCATGTAAGGCATGACTACACGACACACTCATGGTGAGCTCGCGGTCGTTTCGCTAGCTTCATATATACCAAATTTGGTATCACGGGACGTGAATAGATGATGAAGGTATGTGAATGGTGCAAACATGATAATTTATTTATTTATTTATTATTTATTTAGCAATACTGCTAGCCCCAACATGGGGCCAAAGCAGAGTGGGTGTACATAGTACAACAAAATCAACAGTATGATACTGCAGTCAACACAGAACAAAGCACTTCAAACAACATAAAAAAAGCTAGTCAGATATAAATTTTTCAAATGCCTCGATACTGGCTGTTTCAATAATTTTGCTGTCAAGCTCATTCCATTCTTTGGCAGTGCGCGGAAAAAAGGAATACTTGAAAGTATTATTATTGGGCTGGAAAGGAACGACAGTGTGTTTGTGACGTTGTCTGGTAGAGTAACCGGAAGAGAACTTTAAGTATTCACCTGTGGTACTATTTATTCGACCATTAACTATCTTAAAGAAGAACAATAAACGGGAAATTCTGTTTCTTTCTGAAGTCCATTTGAATCCCGCTTTGGCAACTAATTCAGAGACTGACGTTGGGCCGTATTTCTTGAAAATAAATCGGACAGCCTTGTTTTGGATTCTATCTAGCTTATGGATATTGACATTGATGTAAGGATCCCAGATAATGTTTCCATAATCCAAAATGGGTTGGATAAGAGATTTGTACGCCAGAATTTTAGTGTCGTATGATGAATAGCGAAAAGAACGTCTCAAAAAATGTAATTTCATCATTGCATTATTAGATATGTAGTTGATATGTCGATCCCAGTGGAGGTTGCTACATATATGCAAGCCTAGATACTTGTACTCTGTTACTCGATTTAGGATATTTCCATCAGCTGTGTAATTGTAAACAAGGGGACACTTCTTATTTGTTATCGACATGGCCACACTTTTTTGATAGTTCACACACATTTGCCAAGAATTACACCACTTCATGAGTTTCTCAATTTCTGTGTTAAGCTTAACTTGGTCTTCAACTGTGTGAATAAGTAAATACAACGCACAATCATCTGCATATAATCGTATTTTAACCCTGCAATTATCAACAATATCATTAATGAACATCAAAAACAACAACGGGCCGAGCACAGAGCCCTGGGGAACCCCTGAGCCAACAGGTAACATGTTTGAGGGAGTGTCTTTAAAAACAACGTATTGCTGCCGGGATGTTAGATACGATTTAATCCAGCTACACAGTTTCCTGTTTTTTAATAATGTGTTCAGTTTAATGAGCAGTTTAGAATGGGAAATCTTGTCAAGTGCTTTAGCAAAATCTAAAAAAATTACGTCTATCTGTTTTCTCTCATTATTAGCTGCGGCGAAGTCATGTGTCATTTCAACCAGTTGAGTTACAGTAGAAAAGCCGTGACGGAACCCATGTTGCATTGGTGTTAATATTGAGTAATTTTCCAAGAAGAGCGTAATATGCTTATGAATAAGATGCTCGAGAATTTTACAACACGTGCATGTTAAAGCTATAGGTCGATAGTTAGAAATAAGGTGCTTATCGCCATTTTTAAACAGTGGTTTTATCTTGGAATTCTCCAGTCATCAGGCAAAATACCCGTCAAAAGGGATGTACGGTAAATAATTAACAAAAATTTAGATGACCACTCAGCGTATCGTTTAAGGGATGCATTAGGTATATTATCGGGTCCATATGACTTTTTCACATCTAAATTAAGCAAGAGGTTAAATATTCCACTTTCTGTTATTTCCAAATCTTCAATCGGATGGAAATTGTCAAATAAGGGTATGCTACCATTATCTTTGGAAAAAACGGATTCAAAGTGGGTGTTGAACGCATCAGAAATCTTAGCAGCATCAGATGTGAAATCATTGCCTATGTTAAATGTATTAGTACTTGAGGTCTTCGGTGTGATGGTCCTCCAAAACTTAGCTGGTGCCTCCTTTACCAGCGTGCCTAAACGGATGTTATAGAAGTTGAAACGTTCCTGCTTCATCTTGTTCTTAAGTTACCGACTGATCAGATGCGTGTAATGTAAGAACATAACCACACGTCGCACTCATGATGCACTCTCAGCCGTTTCGCTAGCTTCACATAGACCAAATTTCGTATTACGTGACGTGAATAGATTATTATTTTATATGACTGGTGCAAGCATGATAGTCCTGAGATGCGTGTCATGTGACAACATGAGTACAATGCATGCTCATGATGAGCTCGCGGCCGTTTTCCTAGCTTTAGATATACCAAAGTTGATAATACGTGACGTGAACGGACGACGAAAGTAAGTTGCACGTTCAAACGTGATAAATATAACATGCGTGTCATGTAACAACATGACTACATGCTACGCTCATAGTGCCCTCGCGGTCACTTCGCAATCTTCACATAGACAAAATTTGGTATTACGGGACGTGAATAGATGACGAATGTATATGATGGGCGCAAACATGATAATCATGACATGCGTGTTTTGTAAGCACATGATAACATACCACGCTCATGATGTGCTCGCAGCCATTTGGCTAGCTTCAAATATACCAAATTTCGTATTGTGACGTGAATGGACGACGAAGATAAGTGACACGTCCAAACATGATAATCATGAGATGCGTGTCATGCAAGAATATGATTACATGGTACACTCATGATGCGCTCGTGACCGCTTCGCAAGCTTCACATACACCAAATTTGGTATTACGGGAACTCAATGGATAACAAAGGTATATGACTGGTGCAAACATGATACTCATGGCACGCGTGTCATGTATAGACATGATAACATGCCACGCTGATGAAGCGCTCGCGGCCGTTTCATTAACTTCACGTATAGCAAATTTGCTAATACGTGACGCGAACGGACGACAAACGTAAGTGACATGTTCAAACATGATAATTATGATGTGCGTGTCATGCAAAACATGTCTATATGCTACGCTCATAGTGCCCTCTCGGCCATTTCGCTAGCTCCACATATACCAGAAATTTGGTATCACGCGCCGGGAAGAGACGACGAAGGTAAATGACACGTCCAAACATGATAATCATTACATGGAAGTCATGCATGGCATAATTTACGTCCACCTCATAACATTGCGCTGATTTTAAAGTGACATATTAACTTTCCTTATTGGTGCTTTGCATATCATCGATTCCCACTGACGTGAGATCGGCCAATTTTTATTGTTTGTGATACTCTTTATACAGCGATTCTGTGTTGAAAAGCTTCTCAAGTTTTCACTAAACTATTTCAATAACCCCAATTTAAGACGTAAAATTATACTGATACCGGATCTGCCACTGTAGATCAGATGTTGTGGTGCTCGGCTGCTGATCCGAAGGTGGCGGGTTCGATTCCGGCCGCGGAAGTCACCTTTCGATGGAGGCGATATTGTTGAGGCCCACGTTCTGTGCGATGTCAGCACACGGTACAGAACACCAGCTGGTCGAAATTTCCGGTGCCCTCCACTACGGCGTCCTCATAACCATATCGCGGTTTTGGGACATAAAACCCCAGTAAGAATCTTCCGGTCCCCTAATTTATCAGCCTCTAACACAGCAACCGAAGGCGCGTTTTTTTTAGTTTTTTCAAGGTAAGCGAAATCTCTCCTTAAATTTTGAGATGAACAGAAGGTGCATAAAGTTCAAGGAAGTGTGTTATTTTTGTGTAGCTCAAGAGTACATCTATTATAAAATATTTTGCTTAATATGTCAAGTCCAGAAACTCAGCGGGCTACTCACTGAGGCTCCACTTGACCTCCACCGTCACAGCTGTCTCGTGGTTACAGTACTCAACTGCTGACCCGCATGCCGCGGGATCGAATCCTGGCCGCGGCGGCTGCGTTTTTGATGGAGGCGGGAATGTTTGAGGCCGTTTTGCTTATATTTGGCGCACGTTAAAAAACCCTGCAGGTGCTCGAAATTTTACTAGTCCTCCAATACGCCCCGCCGCGGTGGTCTAGTGGCTAAGGTACTCGGCTGCTGACCCGCAGGGCGCGGGTTCGAATCCCGGCTGCGGCGGCTGCATTTCCGATGGAGGCGGAAATGTTGTAGGCCCGTGTGCTCAGATTTGGGTGCACGTTAAAGAACCCCAGGTGGTCTAAATTTCCGGAGCCCTCCACTACGGCGTCTCTCATAATCATATAGTGGTTTTGGGACGTTAAATCCCACATATCACTCAGTCCTCCAATACGGCGTCTCTCATAATCATATCGTGGTTTTGGGACGTTAAATACCTACAATATTTATGTAATTATTCTTGCCCGCTGATGCTGTTTGTACGGATTGGTAGACGAAGCCGGATTTTGACGAGCGCCTGTGTTTGCCAACAGTTAAAGGGCGTACACTGATACCTGAGATTAAAAAAAGTCACAGATTTGCCAAAGGCGAAGCAATGAACATGATAGCCACAAGTTGAAGGTCACGCGCAGAATGGCAAGCAGATAGAAACGTTCCCCGTGTTTATCACGCACAAATGACACACGAAACCTACTCAAAGGTAAAGATGCACGCGAATAAGCGTCTCAGTTGTTACTTCGCTGTGTCTGAAAAGCGTGCCCTTTTCGCAAACGGAGGCTGCGCAACGATTGCAGTGACTTTTGTGCGCCCCGTAACTACAACAGAATCGTTCCAATGCAAGCCGAACGCAAGCCAAGGCGTATGATCCTCCCCACCGGGAGATAAGGGCAGGTGAGAGATAGTGCAATCCCCTCCTCTTTGCGGGCCAAAGTACGCTTGAGAGATGAGAGCAAAGCGCGATAGCTTCCACCCCCCCGAGATGCCCGACAGCAGTAGTAAGTGGTAGATATAGATAGCTTCCCGTTTGGAGGTTGCAGCAGATGTTACCCCTTGGTAGTTCAGTTGTTAATGCCTCGCGTTCACGACGCGAAGGTCTTACGTTCGATTCTGCGCGCCGAAGTCTTTCTTTCTGTGTTTTTTTCTCTTTGTTGCATTTTCATATATATATATATATATATATATATATATATATATATATATATATATATATATATATATATATATATATATATATATATATATATATATTGTAGCGAACAAATACAGTGCCGGAAGCTAAAACAGCTATTTATTAATGGCGAACTTGTGCCCGTCAACTAAATACACAAAGGTTGAGAGCTCACTGGTCAAAACCTCGTCAACTTCGGCTGCGTCTCGCCTCGAGCTGCTCCTCGAAAAACCACCAGCGTTCCTTGTCCAGCGCGTGATGTGGAGACACCTGCAGCCAGCGTTGCATGGCGCGTTTTGCTTGGCGCGTTTAGCTTGGCGCGTTTGGCTTGTCAGTTGGTGTGGCAGAATTCATAAGAGCAGGAAGCGGGGCAAGACTTCGGTAGGTGCCTAACAACATTTGGCATTAGTCCCCCTCCCGAAACGCATCGTCCCGATGCGTACGCTGACTTCGAACAGTTTTGTAAAGGAGTATTTATCTGATGTTTGAGCACATATATCAGTTGTCTAGTTCAGTGCCTTTCGTAGTACGGTTTCATTCGTACTACATGTACGACTTCTGGGCGATTCCTGCGTCGGGTTGAGCACACTTGCCCTTCAGGAATTACTTCGTATTTTAGCGTGCCTAACTGGCGAAGTACTTTGTAAGGGCCGAAATAGCGCCGCATCAGTTTTTCCGATAGGCCAGGTGCGCGTATAGGCGTCCACACCCACACTTTGTCTCCGGGGTTGTACTGTACGTCTTTCCGCTTCAGATTATAGCGACTTGCATTGGAGCCTTGTTGCAAAATGATACGATGTCTTGCCAATTGCCGTGCCTCTTCTGCCCTTTCTATGTAGTCACTGATGTGTGGGTCACTCTCATTCGAATCGTTGACAGGTAACATCGCGTCTAAGGTTGTTGTGACCGTCCGACCATAAACAAGTTGAAATGGCGTGAAGTGTGTCGTTTCTTGTACTGCGGTATTATATGCAAATGTTGCATAAGGCAAAATACTGTCCCATGTCTGGTGCTCAACGTCCACATACATCGAGATCATGTCGGCGAGAGTTCTATTGAGCCTTTCGGTTAATCCGTTTGTTTGCGGATGGTATGCTGTAGTCCTTCTATGATCGGTGTGGGTGAGCTTCATAACAGACTGCATCAAACGGGCAGTAAATGCTGTTCCTTTGTCTGTAATGACAACCTGTGGTGCGCCATGTCGAAGTACAATCTGAGTGACGAAAAACTGGGCTACTTCGTTCGCCGTTCCTTTCGCGAGAGGTGATGTCTCAGCATATCGAGTCATGTAGTCTGTTGCTACCACAATCCAGCGCTTTCCCGATGAAGAGAGAGGAAATGGACCAAGCAAATCCATTCCCACTTGCTGAAATGGCCCTTTTGGTGGCTGTATTGGTTGCAACAGACCCGCTGGTTTCGATGGTGGTATTTTACGTCTCTGGCAATCGCGGCATGACTTTACATAATGGTGCACCGAATCCCTTAATTTCGGCCAATAATACTTGCGGCGAATTCTGGCCAAAGTGCGACTACTACCCATATGGCCAGCCGATGGGTCGTCATGACACGCTTCTAAGATTTCTGCTCGCAGTGATGAAGGTACAAGAAGCAGAAACGTCTCACCGGTGTTTACGAAGTTGCGCTTGTATAGGGCCTCGTTCCGGAGGACATAGGATGTCAAACCACGGACGAAAACTCGTGGTACCTCAATTTCGTGACCCTCCAAGTATTGGATAAGCGGGCGTAGTTCCGGGTCCTCTCGCTGAAGACGAGCCATGTCCGACACATTCAGAACTCCAAGAAATGGGATGTCTTGTTCTTGGTCAGATGATGGGGACTCAACAGGTGCGCGAGACAGGCAATCCGCGTCATTGTGCTTGAGACCGGACTTGTAGACCACAGTGATGTCGTGTTCCTGCAGACGCAGGCTCCATCTAGCAAGTCTTCCTGAAGGGTCCTTGATGTTTGCCAGCCAACACAATGAATGATGATCACTGATAGCTCAAAACGGTCTGCCGTAGAGGTATGGGCGAAACTTGCTGATGGCCCATATAACTGCGAGACACTCTTTCTCTGTCGCTGAGTAATTAGACTCAGCGTTCGATAGAGTGCGGCTCGCGTAAGCAATGACCTTTTCTTCTCCATTCTGCCACTGAACGTCGTGGCACCGAGGCCAACGTTACTCGCGTCGGTATGTATGTCTGTATCGGCCTCTTCGTCAAAATGTGCAAGTATTGGAGGAGACTGCAAACGGCGTCGCAACTCTGAGAAAGCCGCTTCTTGTTCCTCCCGCCAAGAGAATGGTACACTTTCTTTCGTTAGCCGTGTCAAAGGCTCAGCGATTTTAGCAAAGTTTTCAACAAAGCGTCTGTAGTAGGCACATAGTCCCAGGAATCGTCTGACGGCCTTTTTGTCTTGCGGTTTCGGAAAATTTTCAACTGCTGCAATCTTTTCCGGGTCTGGGCGGATGCTTTCCGCACTAACTATGTGCCCGAGGAACCGAAGCTGACGAAATCCAAAGTGACACTTTTGCGGTTTGATGGTCAGTGCTGCCACGCGAATGGCATCCAGTACCATTCTCAGTCGGTGGATGTGCTGCTCGAAGGTAGAAGAAAAAACCACTACATCGTCGAGGTAGACGAGACACGATTGCCACTTGAGTCCGGAGAGCACAGTGTCCATCATCCTCTGGATGGTAGCGGGAGCAGAGCACAAACCGAAAGGGAGCACTTTGAACTCGTATAGTCCGTCTGGGGTCACAAACGCCGTCTTCTCGCGATCTCGTTCGTCCACCTCGATCTGCCAATATCCACTTTTTAAGTCCAATGATGAAAAGAAATGAGCATTATCCAAGGCATCATCGATCCGTGGAAGGGGGTAAACATCGCGCTTTGTGACTTGGTTCAGCTTTCTGTAGTCAACGCAAAACCGCAAAGTGTTGTCCTTCTTTTTGACTAGCACTACCGGTGATGCCCACGGACTGTTGGATGGCTGGATTACATCATCGTTGAGCATTTCCTGCACTTGGTTCTTGATGGCTTCCCTTTCTTTTGGCGCTACTCGGTATGGGCGCTGATGCACAGGTCTCACGTGTTCTTCGACCGCGATACGGTGCTTTGCGACGGGAGTACGTCCGACTTTCGACGAGGTGGGGAAGCACTCGGCGAACTCTGTGATGAGGTCAGCAATCTGTTGCTTCTGAGATGACGAGAGCTCTCTGTCAATGTCTACTGACTGGAGTACGTTATCTACTGTCTCTGAAGCTTTATCAAGAGTGCAACATCTGAGACTTGCACGTACTCATGCAGCGATGCTACGGATGTTCCCTTCGCAACATGCTGCAGCTTATATCGAAAGTTAGTTAATAGGACATACGCACATCCATCACGAAGGCTCACCAGGCCTCTTGCCACGCATAGTCCTTTTTCTAGTAGCAGTCCGATGTTTCCGTCAGCTAATCCGTCACAGTCACGAAGAACTTCACTCCTCACAAGAACGGTCACACTGGAACGTGGCGGCACGGTTACATCTTCGTCCACAATGCAGAGAGGTAGAACGATTGGTTTCTCCGCATGACAGAAGGCGATGGCATTCTCCGTAGAAAAGGAAACCTGGGACTCTTGCAAGTCAATGACTGCATTGTTTGTTTGCAAAAAGTCCATGCCTATAATCAGTTCCCGGGAGCACTCAGGAAGCACAATAAAGCTGCCGACATACACAAATCCTCTTATTCCTATCCTTGCGGTGCATAACCCCTCGGGGCTAACTAAGTGCCCTCCAGCGGTACGTATCTGAGGTCCGGTCCACTCAGTCATCACCTTCTTAAGCTTCTTTGCGAGAGCATTACTGACAACGGAATAGTCTGCACCAGTGTCTATTAGCGCAACGGCCTCGACGTCGTCGATCGTGACTAATATCTCGGAGGTAACGTCGCTACTACTGCACTTGACCGTCGTTGCGTAACTGCCACCGTCCTGTCGGGCTAACAATGGAGAGTCTTCAGTTGTCAGTATATCAGCGGCCTCACCTCCAGAGGTCGCTGGCTCTAGTTTTCCCGCCGCAGGCTAGGTGAACGTGATCTTCGGAGATTTGATGACGGACGAGGACTCGGCGACCGATAGCGCATAGGTGCTGTCGAACGCGACTCCCGTTGTTGCGTGTCTTGAAGGGAATAGCGTGAAGACAAGTATTCTTCGATTTCGTAGGGCCGTTCACCGTTCCGTGGGCATGGTGCATTGACTGGAAAACCACGCAGTCCCGCTCGACGATACTGGCACGCCCGATAAAGGTGACCTGCTTCTCCGCAGTGATAGCAAAGGGGCCGCCGGTCTACAGTGCGCCATACATCGCTCTTACGTGGTCTTGCTTCCGGAATTGGTAGCGGCGTACTCGGAGAAAACGTCGGAGGCATCACAGCAGTCGCAGCCGTCCGATTCATGCGTCCGAGGTCCTGTCGTACAGCTTGCGCGTACGACAACTGAGGCGGAGGCTCCGGTTGTGCGCGCTGTAGAACCTGAGGTTGTGGTTGTAGAACCGCTTGCCGCACTTCTTCGCGCACAACGTCGGCAAGTGAGGACATCGCTGGATGAGCTTGAGTCATTTGTATTTTCTGGAGTTCTTCCCTTACGACAGCCCTCACCATTTCACGCAAGAGATCAATGTTACTCGTGAGGGTTGTCGACGCCGCGCTAACAGATGAGACGCTTACGTCTTGGTTGTATTGGCGCGCGCGCTGCTGCAGGGTCTTTTCTATCATGGTTGCCTCTGATCCGAACTCAGCAAGAGAGCGCGGTGGATTACGCACCAGGCCTGCAAAAAGCTCCTCCTTCACTCCACGCATCAGGTGCCGCAACTTCTTTTCCTCAGCCATGTTCGGGTCGGCCCGGCGGAACAGTCGAGACATGTCTTCAATGTACATGGCGACGCTCTCGTTGTTCCGTTGGTTTCGCGTCTGAAGAGCGGCCTCTGCCTTTTCTTTGCGGTCCATGTTTGGGTACGTAGCAAGAAACTCTCTTCGAAAGTCGTCCCACGATAATAAGGACGCTTCGTGGTTTTCGAACCACGTACGTGCAGAATCTTGCAGTGCCACGTAGACGTAGCGAAGTTTCCTGTCTTCGTTCCAACCATTCAGTCTGGCAACGCGTTCAAAACCGTCGAGCCAGTCCTCGGAATCCTCGGAAATATCACCATGAAATACCTCTGGTATGTGGGGTGGGTCCATGACGATATGCGATGGAAATGAACTCGCTTGAGTGGCCATTGCAGGGGCTCCGGAACTTACGTCCTCCACTGGTCTCGAAGAATTGAAGAGGGCACCAAACTCGAGCTGCTCACCTCGTAGGCGACGACTCGTTCGTTGGTGTACGGGAGTCAACAGCGCTGGCTCCAACCTTCGGGGTTCTGGGCTATGTTCTCTATGCTGAGATGGGCTTGGAATCATACCCCGCACCTCCACCAGTTTGTAGCGAACAAATACAGTGCCGGAAGCTAAAACAGCTATTTATTAATGGCGAACTTGTGCCCGTCAACTAAATACACAAAGGTTGAGAGCTCACTGGTCAAAACCTCGTCAACTTCTGCTGCGTCTCGCCTCGAGCTGCTCCTCGAAAAACCACCAGCGTTCCTTGTCCAGCGCGTGATGTGGAGACACCTGCAGCCAGCGTTGCATGGCGCGTTTTGCTTGGCGCGTTTAGCTTGGCGCGTTTAGCTTGGCGCGTTTGGCTTGTCAGTTGGTGTGGCAGAATTCATAAGAGCAGGAAGCGGGGCAAGACTTCGGTAGGTGCCTAACAACATGCGGCAATATATATATATATATATATATATATATATATATATATATATATATATATATATATATATACGTATGCATAGACGGTGCATGACATCGACGCCACCGCCGGCGGCGAAATCCAGCCGAGAGTGTCCATATATTTGCTATCGCAATAAAGAAAGTAAACTGCATGCATAGTCGCTACATAATATCAATCGCTTAAACACATCACCAGTCACGCAGGTTATTCTTACAGTCAGGTGAGAAAACTACTTTGCGGCATCATTGCTTGTTTTAATTGTCTTCTACTATTCCTATATTGAAAATTTACTGTGCACGGCTTCACAGTTCTTTTCTTTTTTTGTGAGATTTCTTTTGTGTTTGCGGTGTTCTCGCAATCACTGAAACACAAACAGGTGCAAGAACTTCAAGATTAATATATTCCAACAAGGCTGAGTCAAAATTTCACCGCATATCTGTGGCATATGCCGACCCGTGGTATATGGGTATGTGCCACTCGTGTCAGACGGAAAAGGTTTGGTGACGTGCGCAACAAAATTGTCTCCTTCTGTATTTCATGAATAGCTAGTTTTAATCGTAACCCCATTTTAGCCTCCCATTCTAATTTCGATTTACCCTAACTTAATTAGGTCATCACGTGAGCACCCATGCGTAAGAGATGGATATATGGATGGACGTACGGACACACAGATGGACACCTAACACATCTCGCGCTGTTCCTCACTCTAAGAAATTTAAAGTTCCCACGGTGTTCGTGTAGCTTTAGTTGCTGTGAACAAACCGACCGAAGAGCCACGTCGGTTAGAACAATTTATTTAGATGATTTGAACGTGAACAATAAGATGATGATATGTCTTCTTTCTCTTGTAATTCTTCGTCGTGTTCTCCTTTATCTTCCTGTTTCTACATCTTCCCGGGACCTCAAATGTCCGCACTTATAAGCAGCCTTCCAGTGGATAAACCAACCCCGTGGGTCTACATAGAAGCTTATGGCCAGGTGTCTTCAAAACTCACACTCCCGAGAGCAAGCCTCACCCCGGGGAAACTTCCTTTACCAAGCATATTTTTCAAAAGGCATTTCGATTCATTTCTTCTAGTAAAACAGTGTCACCCTTTTTTTAAGTTTTTCATGATTATTTCCCATTGCGGGTTTCATTAATGGACTCCTCATTTCTTTCATATACTCAATGTTCCATCGTTTCTGCCATACTTTAGTAACTTTTTCACGAAATCTCCACGCCTGTTGAAGGTTCTGCTGCCATTCTTCATTTACGTCTGCTCCTATTTTTCGCTTTCCGCCAATCAGATCTTATGGTGTCAAAGGAGTGGTGCTCGTCCGGTTCCTCCTAAATGTACATAAGTGGTCGGTTGTTCATCATGCTTTCAACTTCACAGACTGAGGTATGCATCGCATCGATATGTAGTAAACGTCAACCAATCACTTTTCACATAAATGACCTGAAGCTCCGTATTAGCTGTTCATGAAATCTACCCCATCATGGCGCGTTTTCGGAAATAAATTTCCACTTGATACGGTGCTTGGCCAAAAATTTGCTTGTTGTATCACGTTGTAACGTCGCTGTAGATGTCTGAGAACATCCATCTTCTTGCAATAAAGCGTCGAAAAGCCTGCAGAAATCTTTCAGCTGAAGTGTCTTTAGCTGTTTCCAAGTGCAAAGCTCTCGTAACTGTGCAATTAAAGGTTATTATGCGAAAATTCATGATTTATTTCTTTGTTTTGGCTGCTTGCAGAGGGCCTGTGGAGTCTAATCCAACATTTTTAAAAGGAGCACTCCTTGGTACTCGGTCGGCAGGCAGAGGAGGCATTTCTTGTCGCCATGGTCTGGCATTATACCACCTGCATATAATGCATGTTATAATGTCATTCTTTACTTCCTGTCCTACTCAGAGTATCCAAAACTTTGTTCTTATACGGCCTAGTGTGTCTCGCACTGCGCCGTGAATTGTTTCTTCATGCACATGTCTCATCAGTATCCATGTAAAATATTTTTTCCAGGTATTACCATGGGATGCTTTTCGTTAAATGTCATACTTATCCCTTAAAGTCGTCCTTTTAGTCTCATTATGCCTTGTTCGTCTGTAAATACCTGACATCCCCTTATTGTTTTATGTGCTCCGACTTTCTGCATTTCTTTGATAAGTTCCACATTTTGTTCAAGCAAAATAATACGGTTCTCCGTGGCCTCGATCTCTTCAGCTGTTAGAGGACCACATACTTTGTCGCGTTGAACATTGCTGTAGAAGCGAATTACCCAATTTGTTATTCTCAATAACTTTGAGTAAGTCCCAAACGTTTACATTTCGATTCCTCGTTCTGCACCTCGTTCCGTCGTATATTCAACAAGTATTTCGACTTTCCTTGTTTTTTTTTTCATTTACCACCTGGCTAATTGTAGCTTGGATAGCCTTTGTTCTGTAACCATTCCGGTCATTTCCACCAAATTTTTGCTGATGAAAGTTGTTCCACGTTGACCACTCCACTTAGAAGATCCACCGGTTTTTCATTACTGCTCACGTAAGCCCGTTCTTTGTCTGCTTACAATTTTCTTGTTTCTTGCAGTCGATGTTCAACGAATGCTTCACGCCTTCTTTTTTTTCTAATCCAGTTTAACACGATTGTAGCATCCGTCTAAAACTTCACCAGGTCAAATTCTTGTTTTAGGTTACTTTTTATGTAACTCCACATTCTCACAAATGGTGTTGCTCCTAGAAGTTTTAGTTTTGCTAGGCTGATTGCCTTCATTGAAAGCACTTCACTTTTTGCGTGAATCAGCACTGTCTCGTTGACTCCGTTTTCGTAGGACAGTACCATGTAGGCTGCACTTCCATACGCCGCAGAGCTTGCATAGGAGAAATTGTGTAATTCTATGTTCAAATGCTGTTTTTTATTTGAGACGTACTGTCGTGGTACTTTTATATTTTTGATTTATTTAATTTCCTCTAACCATTTTCTCCATATCCTCATCTTGAGCTGTTATATAATTGTCCCAAGAAATTTCAGACTTCCAGAGCATTTGTATCGCTATTTTTGCTCTTACAGTGACGGGTGTTAGAAATCTCAATGGATAGAATATCTTGGCACTTTCTTGAAGCACTGCTCGCTTAGTCAGCCTTTCACTCACTTCTGTTGTCACCCATTTTTTCACAGAATAGCACAAAGTATCGTCATCCGTATTCCATGTCATTCCTAGAACGTTGGTTTCTCTTTATAATGTACGAACGGCATCTTGATTCTCGGAAAAATGTTTTCTCATCTCTTCAATGCTCGATGCCCATTTTGGTAGGTTCATTCCCGCTCTTCGAAAAATTTCCCATGCGTCCCGATATAAACATTTTGCTTGACTCTCGTGCGTTGCTCCAATCACGACATCATCGAATTTCAAAGTTTATCCACCGTTTCGGGCAAGTCTTCCTGTTCTGGGTTCAGGTGATGCTGTATTGTTGCTGCCAGCAAGAAACTGCTTGACATTGTACCAAACGTCACCCTGGTCATCCTACATGCAACGATGTTTTCTTTAGTCAAGTCGCAGTGCTTGGTTTTCCCCCAGAAAAAACAAAGGGCGTCTCGATCTTCTTTGTGGATACTGATCTGCAGGAATGCCTTTTCTACGTCTGCCGTCATTGCAACTGAGTGCTTGCGAAAGTTCATTATCAGTGCCAGTATATCCGCATTCAAATTTTCTACAGCTTCTAGCTTTTTATTCAACGTCATTCTGGTTGTCATTGACGACGAAGCGTCAAACACTATCCTCACTTTTGTTGTCGGTCGATCTTCTCTAATGACTGCAAGATGTGGCATGTAGTATGCAACGTGTTCAGATTTATCCGACATCGCTAGGTCTGCCGCTCCCGATGTAAAGTTTTCTTTCATAGTACTGTTGTCTCTTCCTCTTAGCACCGAGTCTTTCTGAAGCCTCCAAGATACTTGCATCAATCTTCTAATTGCTATTTCCTTGTTTTCTTTCATGTTCACTGTTTTTCTTGGTAGTCTTACTTTGTATCTATCTCGATCACTCTCCACCGTCTTTTCAAATGATGCAAAAAGGGGGTGAACTCTATGCAGCCTGTTCTTCATTCCCGTTACTTCAGTGTTTTCGAGCTACCAAAAAATTTGGATGGCATCCATAATCTCGTCTGTCCTTTCTGTAGCATGAAGAAGCATGACTGATTTTGCTTCTCTGGCGTATGATTCTACACCACATGCTCTATGTACAATCCAACCTAGAATGCTTTCTACTAGCATCGTGTGTTCATTTAGTCTTTTCACACGCCCAGTTATTGCCTCCCAGTAGAAATCATATCCTAGGAGTAATCTTGTTTTCTGCGTTGTACGTGTTTCATGGTTGTCATCACCGATTTTCATTCCCATTTTCTTCATATAGGACTTTGAGTTGTCCTTAGGGCTAGGGAGTCTCGTCCTTGGTATCATGTGCATTTCAATAGGCTCCATTACTAGTGATTCCCCATCAGGATTTCCCTTCGGTGCAACTTCGACAACGTTCATAACAATTTCATTTTCTTTTTCTCCAAATGATCCAACTGTCAGTTTTTCTCTGCGGAGTACCTTGCAACCAATTCTTCGTGACAGACTGCTTTGTATGAATGATCTTGGGTTTCCGCTGTCGAGTAAAATTCTTGCGTACTTTCTTTCACCTTCACTTTATGCCCATGCTATCACCGTCTGCAATAGTACATGATGGTGTTCTTCTTACAGTTTAGGCGATGCTAGCAGGTTGCACGATTTGTTAAATACGATATCGTCGTTTCGTTCCTCACTTTTTTTGTTATGCTTGTTGCCTTAACTGCACTTTGTCCTGCACATGGAAGTTGTGTGTCTTGCTCTGCAAGGTTTGCGAACCACCGTGGCTATAAAAACTCTTGCGTTGTGATTTGGTCTCGTGCATCTGCGGCACCTGTTTTCTTCTCGAAGCGTTTCTTTTTTGTCGTCGTATTTTGGTGACCTCTTACAGTATTCAGCGCTGTGATTGGTTAGATTACAGAAGCAACATCTTTTCGAGACGGTGCTCTCAAGTTCGGAAGTCTTGCTTGTTAAGTTTGATTTGTTAGTCCAATTTCTTCGAGGTCTGTCTTCCCCGTCTTCGAAATTTTCTAGCGAATCTCTGCACCGCACTTGTTCTTGCAAAAATGATGATGAATACTCTTAGTGTATCTTTACTAGTACCGATGTTGCTTTCTCCTTCCGAAGTTCCTGTTCTCTCTTGCGTACTTTGCCTTCTCTTCTCGTGAAATTGGTATTCAATGAACAATTTTTGTGGTGTACAACACTTGTGTACAAGATCGGCATAAGCATCGTAGCATATGAACGCCGTGTAACTCAAAGTGCTTCCAATGTGTCCGTGTGCACTTTCACTGTCTGGCGAAGTTCGCATAAACCTTTGACATTTTTTGGATTCCTAACTGGTTTTGTCGACGAGGGGAGGGTGGTCACGGCGCTCGTTGTGAACGAACAGACCGAAGAGCCATGATGGTTAGGACCATTTATTTTGGTGACTTGAATGTGAACATTATGATATGTCTTCTTTCTTTTCTAATTATTCGTCGTCTTCTCCTTTATTTTCCTGTTAGGTGAAACATAGTACCGATTTCGCATTGAAATTTTACTAAGTTCGCTGGTGACGATTTCTCAATTATTAAACTACCAAAGCTCCCTTACCATTTGTTAAGCCCTACCATTTTCTTTACCTCAGCCTTAACTTCTCAGACCACCCTATCATCTATCCCGCAGCGTATGAGCAGCCTCCATAGGAATATTTAAAGGGATAATTTATACATTAAAATGTTTGAAAATCCTTGAAAGAACTAAGTCACAAACTTCAACACCTCTACCATAAAACGAAAGTGCCGATGGGCAAAGCACGCTGTGGAACGCATGTATTGCTCTGTCTCACTATACTTAATTTCACTAGTTTGTTTCGTGATTTTTTTTATTTACATCTTCTTCCTAGCGATGACACTTACGCCTTCGTCGAAGTAAGGAGAAAGCAGTCATTGGTAACCACAGCTGACTGATATGTTGTTTTGTAGCGTATACTTCTATAGCTGCCTCTCGGTTCTAGAGGCATTCTGATACACAAAACTCTTTCAACAATCAATAAATATTTATCTCCATGTAAACGTGTCATTTACATGTGTTGAAGAAAATGTTCAGCAATACTCGAAGATACTATAAATAACACCATTGTTTCAAAAGAAGTAGGTAAATTTGTGGTATTTAAGGGAGAGGAACATAGTGACAAAAAGTTGTTTCAGCAGGCCCAACCATATTGTCAGTAGGAAAAAGTGAGTTTTTCGCAGTTTCATTTGAAGTACATTGGGCTCTTTTAGAAAAAAAATACGCTTCAAATGTCCAACGTGCTTTACTGCATGCTGATTAGTATACTCGACGGATGACTATTCTCACCGCTGTCAGTGTACTCGGTGAATAACTGGTACAGGCATGAGCATGGGTGTGCGAACCACGGGATCACGTGGCCGAAGGCATCGACGCGCTATCTAGCGACGAGACGCCTGCTACCGTACGCATGCGCGTCCTGTCGTATCAGTTGGCCTCTCATGTTACTCTCTCCGATTGGCTAGTGGCCAAAACGACACCTGGGTGTCGCTAGCTGTCTTCGTTCCACCGAATTTGTGCCGTTTTTTTTGTAATGTAGAGGCTGTGACTGTGCCGGTTCCAGCGCCGCGATCACGTAGTTATATACTTCGGTTGATTCATAACTAAGCGTAGCCAGCCTCGCAAAACTTGATGAAGACAAGCACTCAAAATTAAGTTTTCTCAGCTCATCTTGCCTTTGTCACGTTAAGCCAAGGTGAACCTAAATGAGCCTAGTTAAGTGAATAAAATTATGTCAGAGTAGCCGAATATGATCCAGCCTAGTTGAGCGTGGTATAACCTGATTGATTGACGGTGGACCCAAGGCTGCCATGTCGCTAAATGGAGCGCTTCTCTGCTTGGTGCAGGTTTTACTTGGCCTCGGTGCTTTTGAACGAGCGCAGCCACTTGATGCGTCTTGCGATGACACAAACCAACTCATCAGCAAAGGCCACCCGTTCTCAACGCTGTCTCCACCTGACGACGCAGCTCTACTGGCATTCCATTTCAAACATCACAGCGTGACGTCAACATCTGGCGCCGCTATAAAAGAGCACCGGCATGATTTCATCTTCTGTGGGTACGGTGGATCCAAGGCTGCCATGTCGCTATACGGAACGCTTCTCTGCTTGGTGCAGGTTAGTTCCTGTTCAAGTTCAATACGTAGTGATTGTTTATGCTTATTGGTTCTGCCGTGCCCACGGCGTTGTTTTGTAATATCATATGACTGCTTTGCTGTTTGCAAACTACTAACTTGCGATGATGTCGAGGAAAACCCAGGACCCACCCAAAAGGAACTGTATGAACAACTACTTGACGGTCAGGCAGAACTGCGAAAGGAATTACTGGAAATTAAAACGCAATTTTCTGAGCTAAAAGAACATATGCTCGACTTTACGCGTACTGTCGTAAATATGGCGTCTGATCGCTCAGCTCAGCATGAGAACACTGATTAGTTGCATGCCACATTGAAATAGTTTGAACATGTGATGTCTTTTCAAACTGAAAAGCTAACAGACCTTGAAGACCACAGCAGGCATTCAAATGTAATTATTCATGGAATACCTGAAACCTCAAGACAATCTGAAGAAAAGCTAAAGAACAAAGTCGTGAAGGGTCTTTTTGAAGAAAAATTTCAGGTTAAATGTGAATCTGTTGGGCGTATCCATCGCTTGGGTAAGCACATGGGGAAGCGACCCGTAATAGTGTATCTGCAAGACTTTACAGAAAAGAAACAGATATTGAAAAACGCAAGCAAACTGATGGGCT
This sequence comes from Rhipicephalus annulatus, assembly GCA_013436015.1. NCBI lineage: Eukaryota > Metazoa > Arthropoda > Arachnida > Ixodida > Ixodidae > Rhipicephalus > Rhipicephalus annulatus. The sequence goes on along the minus strand of WOVY01006362.1, from coordinate 70,049 downwards.
CAAACATCTTTGTTAGAAATGATTACTCAAAATCAACGCTAAAAAACGCAGTTTGCTCTGGCACAGTGAAAAGGCCGAGATGGAACAGGGGAAAAAATCAACCTGATACACGATAAAGTGAAGATCGATAAGAATATGTATTTTGGGGATGAGGTGCAAAACATGCGGGTAAAAATGACCGGCTCACTGCAGAGGAAGTTAATTTCGCTGTATGCACAAGCAGAGGCGTGGCGGTCTGAATGACTGCAGAGATTTATGCATATAAGTATCTTCTAAACATTCAGGTAGCCATAGCAACTTCACTTTACCTTCAGTAAGCTCTGGGTCTATCACAACACACCTTCGACCACGAATGAAAATTTACCGCAAGTTACAAGATTCATTTTCGCTAGTGCTATTCCTCAAGTCACCATCTAAATACGGGACATCTGAAACTTTCCAATCGAAGCTAAATCTGTAAGGTCTATGATATTCTGGAGGGCATTCTGGAAAGTCCTGCGCTCGGCATGAACGACCAGCAAGGCCTGCATGCGAACGTTCGGAAAGATTATCTCAATTACAGCGGAAACTTGGCAAGCGTCAGAGATGGAACAGATGCATACCCCTAATCTGAGATATCGTATTGACATTCGCGGAGGGAGTTGTATGTCCCACATCTACTCTTGGTCTACAAAGCCTCGTGCTTATTCGCGGCAGACCACCATTGTTCTTAGAATGCAACAGAGTAGGACACATTCGTTGTCACTGCCGGGCACCGGGCTGTGAGAATTGTCGACGGTCCGGACACACGGCGGAAGAATATGTGGTTACGTATGCCAACAAACTACGCCATCGCATGCGACCACTTGATGACGCTTACTAGAGCAAATAATAAATGCTACGGAAGTCCTCGAGGCAACTGGCGACCTTCTACGCGCCGTATTTGTTGAACCCTGTGCCGCTGCAATGACAAGGGTAATCACTGTGCTTCAGCGGAAACATTCGAACAAGCATCGAAAGAAGATGGCGCGACAGGCAGCAGTGAAAAGCAGTTGGTCCCTGCATCTGGTTCGGCAGACACTCGGAAGCTTTGGAATCAGTGCTGATAATGAAGCAACAGATACGGAGGTGACTACTAACGATGCGCGAGGATCCACCGACGCCTTTATAAGCAAACGCCGAGCATCACCAAACTTCGAGACAAGTGAGTAAAGAGCCTCATTTGCCTGTTCTCGTCAGTCACGTAGTCGCAACTCACAACAGCCTGCAGGAAAGCGCAGGCTCTCAAGATCAAGGAGGATGGGTACTAGTGACTGAGTGCATCCACACACCCCTTCTCCTGACCGGCGAATGCAACTGTGAAAACGATTCAAGCGCCATGCCGCTGCCCCAAAAAGTAACTTTTTCAACGGTCAACGTATGTGGACTGCAATCCAACCAGAAGCAGGTGCAACTACACCAGTTGCTCTCAGTCGACATTTTAATTTCATCGCCGTTCAAGAAATCAAGATCGAGAGGGAAGTGGATACATAGAAGGCCTTGTGGCCATATCTTTTTGTATTTGATGTATTAGTGTCGCACGCTGTGGGCCTTTCGGTGGGCTGCCTTCTGTTTCTCGGGAAGAGTTTATCGCATTCTTCTATAGCATGTAGTGTTGACGAAGAAGGGTGACTAATACAATGTGATTTTAAATTTTATGGTTTACCGTGGCACCTAATCAACGTGTACGCCATTGGTGATGCACCACGGCACTCTAGTTTCTTTGAAAGTTTGGTTACTTTGTTAGATGCTTGAGTGATTGATATGTGGAGTTTAACGTCTCAAAATCACCATATGATTATGAGAGACGCCATAGTGGAGGGCTCCGGAAATTTCGACCACCTGGGGTTCTTTAACATGCACTCAAATCTGAGCACACGAACCTACAACATTTCCGCCTCCATAGGAAATGCAGCCGCCGCAGCCGGGATTCAATCCCGCGACCTACGGGTCAGCAGCCGAGTACCTTAGCCACTAGACCACCATGGCAGGGCCTTTGTTAGATGCTGACCATAGAATTGTACTCGTGGGCGATTTCAATTTCTGTAATCTATCCAATCGTACCGGGCGTAGTCGCCATGACAGGAGTGCTCAAGTACTCTCGCTTATAGAATTTGAAAATTGGGGACCAGTTGATAAAGGAACACTCAATAACCTGCCCTCGTATACGCATGCAGAAGGCATTACACATACGCGCTTTGATCGCATTTACATTTCAGCCACTCCTATTTTTTCATGACGTGTCACGCAAAACGGAGCCCATTTCCTTTTGATATCACAGCAATTTTGTGGGGCAGATAGGTAGCTAGCAACATTAAATCTCTTTTCAGACCACAGGAGGTACTTTGGAAACTCAACTCCTGAGTTGAGAGCGACCAGGTGTTTACTGTGCGCGTCCACATAGCACTGAGGAACTGTTTATAGGCTGACATGCCTTTGTTTGCCTGTTAAAAAAATTTCAAACAAATAGTTTGGGCAATAGTTACAGAAATTGAATCTGTCAGGAGATTGTACACAAAATTAGAACATAGGATGCTAAAACAAAATTTTCAGAACCTATATGAATTTGAGCGTCAGGCTCCTGGTACTTATACAGGCATTATGCTAATGCCAAAAACACACTCCAGAGGTATGACGCTTTAAGTTACAGAGCTAGGTGCCCGTGTTCGATCCTGAAATACTCGTGTTTCACCTTCAGAAAAGCCCACATGTCAAGCCTTACTCAGTGAATATCCCAACGCTAAAACAAAATCGATACCAGATCTTCACTCGGAAGGATTGTATTGGTCAATAATTCTAGTAAAATTATGGCAGAATTTAAAATTTGTTTCAAGGAACTCTTCAGTGCCTCTTTTAAAAACGATAACAAAGATCTGGTGACGCAGTTTGTGTCATTTGTGACTACTTTAACTGACGAGTAATGTGAATATATTAGTGGGCCAGTCCCTATGCTAGAAATAGAACTTGCCATTGAATCGTTACTATTGTGGAAAACGCCAGGACCTAATGGAATGTCCGGCGAGTTTCACAAAACATTTAAATTATTATTTTGCCCCTTACTGCTCGAAATTTTCACGCCAAGTTTTATTCTGGAAATGCTACCTCGTTCTTTTTTTTTAAAGCTACACTGTTCTAATCTCAAAATACTCAGACAGAGAAAAACTTCGTCGCATTGATGGCTACAGAACAATTACATTGTGCAACGTTGACTATACAGAATTTTTGCAAAGGTGCTAACAAACAGACTTCAATTGCCAACGTCGATAGTTACCGGTGCCCATCAGAACTCCGGTCTGAAAGGTTGCTCAATCCAGTCTAACACACATATTGCTCGCACACTATTGGAACATTGTTCACCCTCATATGAACAACTGGCAATACTCCAAGTAGACTTAGCAAAGGCCTTTGATCAAGTTTGCCAATCTTTTCTGTTTTCTCTTCTCGAAAATGCCAATGTTAGCTCCACTATATTTAAAGGTACAGTAAATGTTAAAGATACAGTAAATGTTCAACCCATCTCATTTTAATGGCTATATTTCAAAGTCCGTGTTCCTTGACTCGTCGGTGAAACAAAGCTGTCCGTTGTCGCCAATGCCTCTTGCTCTTTACTAGGAGCCACTGTGCTTAAATGTAGTTCTATCTAGTAACGTCCATGGTTTCAGGGCTTATGATAATTAGGTAAAACTATTGGTGTATGCAGAGTACCTAGCGTTCTTTTGTACAGATCTTTGTAGTATAAGAATGGTGGTGTCAACAATCAAAGAGTTTGCAAAATTTACAGGGGCGCAAATAAACTTTGCTAAAATCTTGAAACTGTGGTTTGGCTCATGGTTTGGACCAACCCATTTTCAGGGCATAGAATGCTCTTGTGTTCCACTAATATACTTAGGCGCTCTATAAGACATATATCGATTAAGTGCATACTAATAAAAACAACGTGTGCCCACCCTGAAGCACTATGCCCAGACATTTATTCCTCATAACCTCTCTATCTTTAGCAGAGCTAAAGCATGTCACCTGTTTCTGGCAACAAAACTAATCTACGTACTGCAAAAAAAATTTTTGTTCGAAGGTTTACATACAGAAATTTCAGCGCATATTTGCTCCTTTTATTAAGTCATCAACCTACGAGCCGATGAGGCAAGACAATGTTTTTTACCTGTTTGAGCAGGTGGTCTTAGGTTGGTACACCTTTTTATTTCACAACTGGTGTGGCGTTTTTCCGATTTTCGTGACTGCTCATCCACTCCTTCGAACATTCTTCCAAGGGAATTTCGCGGATATTTTACCAAATTTAGTGGTATCTACTAATTTTGCATCGCCTGACTATGTGCAAGAATTTATGCGTGAAGTATACAAATCAGTGCGTTCTTTGACAACCAGATTCTCCAATGAATACTTGTTCTCTTGCTCTAGAAAATACCTATATTATGCTGTAGTGGATGTGGTATTTCGGGCCTCATTTTACCGCTCACTACACATATTGTATTGCCTAGTCATGACGTACTATAACGTGTAACAAAAATGCCCATTTCATCAATAACCAATACATTTTTTTTAGAAAATGAGTGCAAAAACAATATCTGTAAAAGCTTGGTTGAACACTAAAGACATCGTTATATTTTCAATTAACTGCCATCTCTGGGAAGTTCCAGAAACAATCGAACATTGCTTTATTAGTTGTAAGGACGCTATCCTTTTTTTTTTTGGGGGGGGGGGGGAGGTCGTCCTGCAGAGGGCTTTAAAAAAATGGCTGGATTTAAATGATCATAGTATCCATTATTTTGTACCACACAAATGCAACGATATGCCAGTTGACATGCTGTTGTCAATGGGCATGCATAGTTTATAAAAAATTCGCATGTTGGACAGGCATGCGTAACCAATGATGTATTCATGACGCCACTTTGTACAAATTACTGTGCAGCTAACGGACCTTTATGACCAACTGTAGCTTCAGCCGGACTACAGAGTTTATGAAGTATACTGCTCAAATACCCCTTCATACATTGTGTTGTATGGAATTTGCTTTGTAATGTCCATTGTACATTTGTCGAAGTGGCCTTACGTATGTAGTATGCTATGTGTATATGTGAACCACATTTTTTTTAATACCTGTAAGAAAAAAAAAAGAGGCTTGACTTTGTGGTAGAACACCCACTTGCTGCGGAAACGACCCGGATTTGATCCCCACTCTGACCTATATAGAATTTTCATAATTTTGTTTGCACCTTTCCCGATTTTTCGGTCACGCAAGTATGATGAGTTCTCGCTCATAAACGGCAATGCCAATGGTGTAATTTACGTGAAACAAGCTCTTTAATTAACGTTATTGCAATATTATTTTGAGTGCGGGGGGGGGGGGGGGGTCGTGCAGTGCTGTGAGATTGGATATGCGTGCTTGTCTGTGGTGATGACTAGACTGCGCTTACTGTACTTTTGCTAGTGCTCAATCCAGGCACTCCACTGTTCGAGTTTAAGTTGATGTCGCTAGTCGTTTGACCTTTCATTGGCCGACATCGAATTTCACCAAATCAAAAGTTACGCATTTCCCCGTCTTGCTGCAGTTTTCGTCACCATCACAACAGCTGATTGATTCATTGATTCATTGATATGTGGGGTTTAGCGTCCCAAAACCACCATATGGTTATGAGAGACGCCGTATTGGAGGGCTTCAGAAATTTCGACCACCTGGGGTTCTTTAACGTGCACCCAAATTTGAGCACACAGGCCTACAACATTTTCGCCTCCATCAGAAATGCAGCCGCCGCAGCCGGGATACGAACCCGCGACCTGCGGGTCAGTAGCCGAGTACCTTACCCACTAGACCACCACGGCGGGGCACCATCACAACAGCGTGGCAATATAATCCCTCAACATCTACCATTTGAATTCATTTTATTACCTTCAAAAGCACTACCAATGAAGAGGTATTAAAAAATCCACTGCTCGATATTATCTATCTGCGTGATTTTAGACGCATTTGAGTTCTTTCGCAAAATCAAATTATATAGATCCCACATGGGTGATGTGTATTCACGTTCACCTCTTACCGTTGACATGTACACCCGTCAGCAAAAGTAGACGGACCACGGGAGCGCACGTCAAAACGGCCGCGTGCGCCATCGAGTGGCTTGCACCCGCCAGAGCCTGCATTTCTCGCAGCTTTTTCCTCTTGTGAATGCCATAGTACTGACAATTCTAAGTGCATTATTAGTTGAATCGACCAATATTTTATCAAAAAGAATACATATTAGATATATTTGTAAAAATGCAGTGCTAGGTATTTTTGTTGATTTTAAAAAATGCATTTTACTGCATAGGGAATAGCATTTTATACAAGAAATTATGTTTTAGTGTCATAAGGGGTAAGGCTTCAGAGTTTATGAAGTTAATTTACATAGAAAACAGTGCTTTCAAATTGGCAGTTTTCAATGAAAAACGCGTGACGTAAATATCGGGGTACCTAAATATGATATACTAGAGCCCCTGTTTTTTTCTTATTTAAACCAACGACATTAGGTATTGATAATTATTTTATAATTATAAATTACGCCGATAATACAGCGATACTTTTTTGACCTGATACTGATCAAGAGTGATGTTTGCGTGGTAACAATGTTTTTTGAATGCTAGAACTACGGATGAATCGAACTTCGTCGTCGTGGGTAATGTAACCGAAATTAAAGTTATTTTTATTTGCATGAATAATAAATCTGACACTCCGATAAACGTACATAAAAACCACAGTCGGCAGGAATTGCGACATCTATAAAATCGCATGGGGCTTACACAAAACATGTAGTGGAATGATTAGGAGAATAATATTTTACTGAAAGTCTCTAGAGCTGTTGGCATATTTTTGCGTCATAGATTACCATTAAAAGCAACGCTCACAATATATCAGGGTTTATTTATTTCACGTTTAAATTACTGTAAAATAGTGCGTACCGTGACAACACAAAGCAATCTAAGAAAGACTTCTGTATTACATAACACAATCATTCGCAACATTTATAACATTCCTCATATACATACAACTCATCACCTATTTATAGAGCGTAGCATAATCAACGCTTCTATTTATACAATATGAACTGATACGTCACTATGAAATAGAACAAAAAACAAAAAGGCCGTTTGCTACATTATCAGAGTTACCTTGTATGAAAACTCGTAAGTCTTATTAGCAACATCGTTATCCGGCACATTGGGTACTTCCTCACACAACATGTAATTATGGACTGCAAATAACTTCCAACCAGTTGCCGTCAGAATTACATAACCCCCAATTTTGTGGCCACAAAAATTATTTACATTACACTTGCTCAGCTACGCGAATTTCTCATTAATTCTTCGAATTTCTAAAACTATATCATTGGCCTTATCGACGTATGTCAGCTAATATGCTGCCATGTTCTGTTTAAGTCTTCTTTTATGCTGTCGCTGCTTTCTTTTAGCAATATTTGCACACAGCGCTTGTATACATAGTTGTCCATGCATCTTGCTATTTCAGAAGTGTATATAATCTGTACAGCCTCCATTTAAAAACCATTCCATTGTGTGCTCTGTCGCCACCACTATCTCTGTCTGATGTAACTGGAGAGTAAGAACGAAATTGAGCAGCTAGTCGCTTTTAAATGCGAAGCATTTCTTAGTGAACGTCGGTGACTGAGCGTATCTATCTATCTAGCCGCTTAGGTTTTGGTGCTCTCGTGTACACCCCGTTAACTTGGCGTGAACCAAAATCGGCATGGGAGGGTAAAGTGGTTTGACGAATATGACGCGTGGGTCAATACATAAATAATGTCACAGTCCCGTCGCCCACGTCGTCAAACAGTTTCCGCCAGACAGTGGCACATACCCACGGGTGGGCATGTGCCGCTGGTATGCGGGTATGTGCCATAGGTGATTGACAGTATCTACTCAGGAATGACGAGAACACACACTGGATATTTCAACGCGTGAGTGTTAAGCAATACCCTACATCGGTAGCGTCGACCCAATGAAATCATAAAATAAATGTCAGTGTTAATAAAAACCTCACACTGGCAGCGTTGACCCCTCGACGAATGCAAGTAATTAATTTCAGGGTCCCAGCAGTAATCGAACCCAAGCATTCTGCGTGGCAGTCAAGCATTTTACCACATAGCTACGCCACGTTTCGGAACTACTTTTCAAATATATGCTAATCTTCGTTGAACGCCAATAGTGTTTGCAGTGCTGCCTATACCCATTTTTATGAACATTTCATGTGTACTCTTTTGATACAGCCATCACGTCGAGTTAACGTCAATTGCGGTGTTGATTAATGTAGCAGTCTCGAGAACCAGCATCTTTGCGAGCATCAGCCCTTCATATCAGATTATGGTGTTGCTAATACGCATGTTCCAGTTGACATCATTGTACAAGTGCAAACAACTGGTTATTTAAACGCCTGCAACTCTTCAACATATGTATGTGTGTGCAACATTTGTACATATATTTAACGTCACTTCATGACGTGTCGCTCAATAAAAAAATTCCAACACGATCCCCTTTCTTCCGCATACTTCGCCTAAAGTCGATTCCCAGATACGTGGGATGGTGGTGGTGGTGAAATTTTATTGGCCAAAAAAGAGGTCCTGAAGGACACTCGGCTAGACGCCAGGTGTAGAGGGCATCTCCCACGTCGGGACAAAGAGCCCGAAGCTCTTCGCCGCCTGGCGGGCCTCCTGGATAGCCCGAAGTCTGCCGAATCCCCCCCCTCCTTCATCGACACTGCATTGGGAGAATGGAAAAAATACTACTACTACTACTACTATTAACAATGTTATTATTATTATTATTATTATTATTATTATTATTATTATTATTATTATTATTATTATTATTATTATTATTATTATTATTATTATTATTATTCTTATTATTATTATTATTATTATTATTATTATTATTATTATTATTTATTGGTAGTAGTAGTAGTAGTAATGTTTTTTTTACCAAGTGGAGTTTTAATTACATAAAAACCAAAGCTCAAGTATGCAAGCGTTGTCCGGGATCCACCACTGCTACTTCACCGTGGCTTCAGGCCCCGGAAACTGTGCGCTAGTTTCGGTTTCGAGGAACATACATGATCGCAGCGGTTGCCGGGCATCCTAATATCTGGTTGAACGGAGTGAGGTTGATGTTATTGTTCGTATTCGTTGGCTTTTACAAGTTCTTAAAAATAAAAAAAATTAATTCGAGACCACCGTAGGGCTTTTTTTGTGAATTTTGAATAAGGCCAAGAGCGGGAAGTGGTTGACTTGAGCTCGTAGCGCTTGCCTCCACTCCTTTTCGCCACTCGCTCAGCGATATTACAAGTTGGATCGCACTCAGTTATCTCGCTCGGTTGGCCTGCAACCTACGTGAAGAAAAAAAAAACAGCAAGCTGTGGCGGGCAGAGAACGGAAGCCGCAGTCATTCATTGATATGTATAGGGTTTAAAGTCCCAAAACCAAGACATGATTGTAAAAGACGCCGTAGGGGAGGGCTCCAGAAATTTAGACCACCTGGGGTTCTTTTACGTGCACCCAAATCTGGGCACATGGCCATACAGTATTTTCACCTCCTTCTAAAAGGCAGCTGCCGCAGCCGGGAATTTCATAATATTTGATGCTTGTTAGCTAAAACATCATGCAGGCTTAACTATATCGTTATACGCGTGTGGCAGCTCAAGTGACGTGGCCCTTTTCTCCTATAACACGTGTCCTGCTTACTAGGCCTTACAGGCGGCAGAAATAGGTGTAATTTCTCCCTTAACCACTTGCACTACCATTATTGCGCAATTGAAACAACCGGCACAGCAGCCACGTTAGTTGCAAAAAATATCTAAGGGTGGTCATGCGAAAAGTGATGCTCCAGTGGTTTTTAAATGTGTGAAAATAAAAGAAGTGGTGGTAAAAAACCACAAGCAGCTGTGAAAGAAAATAGGAAGGCTAACGTGGACACAAAACCTGGTTTTTTGCCCTATCTAGTGAGGAGGGAAAGGTATGAAAAAAATAAGAAAGGAAAAGAAAGAGAGCAGCGCCATCCGAGGTCTCTCGGAAAACGGTTAGAGTGTTTTAGAGAGAGGTGACCCGTAGTTAGCATTTCTGCCATAATGACAGTGACCTAGTCACACTGAATATTGTGGCTAATTTTAAACCATATCAATAAATTTTATCTGAAGTACTCGTGTGAGTTCCGTGTACTATTTTCTTCAACACAAAAGCGTGTTATGCCGGGGTCAACCAAGACTTTAAAGAGGTGTTTCCGCCACGCATATCACGTTCTTAAGAAAGACATGAACCCATTGTATTCCGTTCGTGTACCTTTTAACGAAGTCATATCCATGACGAAAATACGTCAGTAAAGGCTTGGTGGACCCCGGTATAACACGTTTTTGTACACGTTAAAAAGTACACGGAAATTACACGGACCCTTGGGATAAAGAAACCAGAAAAAAATTTACGCGAATTTCGAAAACCCGAGAAGCGAACTCATGACGTCTCGAATCGCAGTGGGATGTCCCCGCAAGCGCGGACCGAACCCCGGGCCTTTCAAGATGTTTACGTTCGTTTCTTAAACTGACACATTGGAAAAAAAAGAAAAGAAAACTTTCGGGGGGACGAATGCGCATTTCGGAGTGGAGTTCCCGGAAGGATTCTGTCGACGGTTCTCGTGGGCCCACCGCGCAAACACCAGGACCGGGTGGTGCCTTGTTGTCTACGGACAGTATACAGTGGCGATGCTCCATGCGGGCCCTTCAGATTTATGGCGGGGGGGGGGGGGGGACGTAGAGCACCTCTTGTTGGTTCTGTACATGCGACCCTACTGTAGCACCTGTGCCGGGCCCGGCCTGACATTCTGTCAGCCTCCGCGGCTTCAGGGCTCATTACTGCGTTCTGCCCGGATGACCACCTGTGGCGTTGAAGGACGAAGAAGCAGCGAATGCGGGGAATTTCGCGGGAGACACTGGGTTGCATGGAGGCGTCGAAACTCGATCTCCACATCGGGTCGTCGGGCACCGGAAACCGGGGCAATTGGAGCGGCCGAAAACTTTTCGGCACAGGACTCCAAAGTACGGGCATCGGCCATTACAGACGGTGCGCTTTGTCGGAACATTGGGACTCCTGGTCGCCCGTAATTCACGTGTCGTCGGACAGCTCGCCCATCTCTCTCTCTAAAGTTTGACTTTGTACAATGTTACTTGCTCTACCTTGCTTGGTATAGGGCTGTTCACTGGCGTAGGCTTCAGGGGCAGTCGTCGAAGCTGACAACACACCGACTCACAGAGAAATGTGTCGTGTCAACAGTGGCAATTGGTTAGGTGCCACGGGGGAACGGAGTCGGGTCCTACGAAAAGAGACTGCGGAACGGCGATCGAGGGGACGATGCGATGAGATCTAGATGGTACAGAGACGGAATGGAAAAGGAAGATAACGGTGGGAAGAGAGAGCGATGAGAGTCGATGAGGTGATGACTGAGGCAGGGATGGTATGACGAGGAATGAAAGTTAGAGATGGGAAATGACGAAGCGAGTGATTGTGGGACTAAGATGGAAATCACTGAAAGCTACGACGAAGACGACAAAGAAGATGAGGACCTTTACGAATTGGACAGTGAGCCCAGGAAGAAGCCCTGATCCCCGATTCAAACATGCAGCTCCGAAGCTCCCGACAACATGGACCACTCGTGAGACTAACTTTATATACCTATCTAGACGAGCTTTGCAGGAAGGGATGCGGCACATAGAGACATTGCGTGGTTGTATTAATTGATAACTTCATTTGTGTCGTCGTGTGTTTCCTTTATATTTGCGTACGCTTGTATTGTTGCAGTTACTTCCTTTATGTGACTTTTGTCGATCGTCTCGAGTGTCTAAATCATGAGTTATAATTTTGTGTAGTGGTTCTTGTACGCGGCAAGTATGAGTGTGCGGTGTATGCAACTAGTAATAAAGGAAATGCATCAGTTATTAGGAACAGGTCGTAACGTCTCCTATTTGCCGCCCCGGCACGAATCCCTGTGTGTGGAAAGCGGTTGAGACGCATAGCCAAGAGGGAAACGAGAAAAAGGATTGAGTGGTCTTCCCTCTCTTTGGCGATCGGTGGCGTAGCGTGGACGTCTCACAGCGATAGAAGGCTGGTGCTTGACCAACTATGCTATCAGCGCGTTTGTGAACGGTTTTTCAGACACGCCTCGCTCTGTACCTCCGTTCGTCGTTTGTCCGGGCGGTGCTGCCACCTATAAAAGCGGAGAAGTGAAGTACTTCATTTATGACACTACTGAACATCGGCAGAGAATGCTGTGGCTCTGCACTACGGCGCTTCGATGTCAGCATTCGAACGGACGCTGACATCAGAGTATGCTCCCTAATCAGAAAGTCTTACGAACGCCACCTAGGTGGCGTTGGCCCAACTTGAAATACAGTGTAGCGTGGCCTAAGCAATCAGCTCCGACAAAGTTTCTGGAGCTAAACTTGGAGGCCACAAACGGAGGCTGCAGTGCAATTTTGATGCATTGTGCTCGCGGATTTGACTCTGTGACGGTGCCGTTATACGTGCCTTGTCTTTCACCTTGAGCGATCTTGTGCAGCGTAGGGCAGCTCCCGTATGCACCAATGGTGTATCTCCGCTGTCTATTGATACGAGTGTGATGGTACCGACAACGAATACTGCTGCATAAAGCACCGCCGAAAGACAACGGCGTCGACGGGCAAATGTCACACAAGTGAGTTTGGTGCAGCGATGGACACGTCAGATGAAAGCGGGAGGCCTTCGCATGCTACTCTGTCTCTCACTTTTGTGAAGTTGCGCGTATTACGACCCAACTGGCTGCCATACAGACACCGATGCAGGACCAAATTGATCGCACATCTTCGCCGAAGTGACCTACCAGCAGGACGCTTCTCACGAAAAAGGGCGTCATATGCCAAGCACATCCACAAGAAAGTTGCCGACCCGCAAATCACGCACCCCTCGCCACAGCAGACAGGGAGTTGAAAAACGATTGAGTGAAAACCTGTTCAGTTTCGCTCGCATGGTTTTCGAACGCCCATGGTTTAAGTGTGACTTGCACGACGCTCCGGTGCGTACAATGCAGTGTCTCCGTAAAGTGTATCCTGGTCGCAAGTCATTGGTTTTCGCAGAGGAGAAGATGTGCCACTATAAAAGTGTCAACATGAATGTATCAACATCTAAGGGTGCTGTAGCCACTAAACGCCATATTTATTTGTGCACTAAACATTGAACTACTTCTCTGAAGACATGTTTCGCGTCCGTGTTTATATCGATGCCTATGTCAGAGGAATCGTCTTGATCAACCACATTTTTTATTCGTTCTATGTCTCCTCTGATATAATTTCAGCCGATGTATGCGTTCAGGGAACTTTCACTTCCGTGAATTTCACAACGCTCGCCAATAGCAAACACGTGTCAGCTGTTGTGTATTTTTTGTTCCACACCGCTCATCCGGCACAAGTGCGCGTGCACACTTCCCGATCGCGTGGTAATTTTCACGAGGCAAAATTTATTCAACTGCAGCGCTTCAGTTTTTGGCCCTCGGTAACAAACAACTCGTGGAAACCGCAATGGTCGGCCGGCTATTTGAAGTCAATTTTTTTTTGTCGGGAATCACTTTATTATAGGCCGCGCTGCTCATCATTCCCTTTCATTTTGGAAGAGTGAGATTCAAAACAGCCGCGTAGACCTGGCGTACCACTCATCCGCCGGATGCACGTGTCAGGACTTAGCGAAAAGAAAAGAGTATATAATATAGTAAAGCTAGAAGTACGATCAATGGCAGCGCTTCAGGAAGAAGCCGGTAAACTGCGTCAAGGCCCGATTCAGCAATTTTATACCACGGACTACACCTCACTCTGGTTGTACGAGTTTGGTGTATACGCTAAAGTCTTTTTCTCTTCTTTTTCTTCTTTCAAGAATAAATGCATGATTGGAAGGCGCATTTCTTTGAAGACAATGCAAAAGCAGGTCGTGGAAACAGAAAGAACAGTAGTAAATGCGTTTGTATTGTCTGCCTTTTCGTTTCAATATATTGTCCGTAAGGAATATTCATGTTAGTTTAGTACGATTGCTTGTTTGACGACCAATGAATGCTAGCTAGCAGAGAATATGAGGTTGATCGAGGGAAAACAGTGTACATCGTGTAGTTTTTCTCAGTGTATTAAGGTACGCATACAGAATTGGCATTGGGTAGACTTGAAAAGGAGCCACACTTTAAACCATAAGTAGCCAAAATGGCCATGCCTTTGCCGTTATCCCCAAGTTTGTAGCCCAAATGAACAAAATTGGTTTGATGACTGCAGTGTTGATTATTACACAACGAATTTGATTGGAGGTGGAAATGATGTAGGCCCGTGTGCTTAAATTTGGGTGCACGATAAAAAAAAACGGTGGTCGAAATATCCGGAGAGCTCCATTCAGTATGGCGCCTCTTATAATCATATGGGGATTTTGAGAGGTGAAACCCCATGGACATATAAATAAATTAGAAATTTCATTTTAAATATGCAAAAACTTCGAAATAACATAGTAATTTTACTCTCATGTTTTTTCTTGAAGCCTCCAATGCGAAGAATGACATATTTTGTTGCTTATGTACCGCAAAGCCAAGAACATTACACAGGAGACTAAAACAACATACAAAAAAGTAACAAAAAAACAGACAACAAAAAAAGTACAAGAGACAGTTATTCAGCAGGCTAGTACGTGTGCAGCGGTGGTTGCCGCGTCACGAACACTCCGATTATTGATAACGAAACCCATTCCTTTCGTTTCTCATGCACGCGTTAGAAAAGCTTTGGGTTTTAATAAATGCAATGCGTACCTAATAGCGATGACAAAATTGATGGTACATAGAGTGCGGTGACAAAAGGAACGTGTTTTGAAAGACGTTGCTGTGGTATATATACTAAGGAATAAGGTCTAGCGCCAAAACTTTTGATTGATTGATATGTGGGTTTTAACGTCCCAAAACCAACATATGACTAAGAGAGACGCCGTAGTGGAGGGCTCCGGAAATTTCGACCACTTGGGTTTTTTTAACGTGTACCCTAATCCGAGCTCACGGGCCTACATTTCCTCCTCCATCGGAAATGCAGCCGCTGCAGCCGGGATTCGATCCCGCGACCTGCGGGTCAGCAGCCGAGTACCTTAGCCACTAGACCACTGCGGTGGGGCAGCGCCGAAACTTTTGATGAGCTGTTAGAGAAGGAGGGGGAGAGCCTGGATTTTGTGACTGTTATTGCAGTGCGATTTATTTAAAAGCAATATCACAATACTTACGTTTAATTTAAGTGCGTGTTGTACGAACATATAACTATTCATAACAAGTGAGGGATTCTAATGCGAGGCTATTAAAAAGGTAAAGAGGCAGAATCAGTGTTTCTAACAATACGAAGAACCTTGTGTTTTATATTGTTTATTTCTACAAACCATATTTTGCACCAGGTGGCAGAGCAACTATATATACTGTCATGGTTAGTAAGTGTAAGTTCAGTGCACCACTATATTTTTACGCAGCGTTGAGATAATTTTGTAACATTGCAGCCAACTTGCAAGTTGGAACATTGAGCATTTGTTGAAGTTGAATTGACTGGTGCGAATACTTGAACAGCGACGAAAAACACAGAAGTGGGCATTTGAGCTGATATTTTTTGAAGTCGCGCACACCAAAATTTATTATTAGATGTACCACAATAACAGACCAGCCTCACTTTGGTGTGGAGCTTCGAAATCATTAAAAACTGACATCAGTATAGATAGCGGGCAGCGTGAATGATGGTGCCACGTGTTCGCCAACATGCGCGCAACTTCGGCTTTGCAGGCGCGTTTGTGGAGGTGCGTCGATGCACACCAGCCTGCTGCTATAGAGCGAGGACATGCGCGCGCATCCGCTGAGGAGACAGAAAAGCGCATGATTCGAACTTGCATTTTCTTGGTCGGATTGCTTTAACGCGGTGATTGCTTGCTCAGCAATTAATTTTATGCGCTTCGAAATTGTTGCCAATTTATTCTCTCTCTCTCTCTCTCTCTCTCTGTGTATCTTTCTTCTTTCACTCTGATTACCCACTGCCGGTTTTTCGGTCGTCTGTTTCAAATGTGCAAGAGCAGATTGCGACTTTCCCCACCAGTTTGGTATTAAATAAAAGCAGTACTGCTAAGTTCCTCAGTAAATATTCATGTTTAGGGGCAGTATAAGAGACTATAGGACCAAGTTTTGTGCATCGCCTTCTTTGTCACAGTCCCTTGCGTTGCCCTGAGCCGTTAACATTGCACTCTAATCCTCCATACAGAGCATGCTGTGTTTACGAATGCTCTTTAGTAAAGAAGATGCGAAAAAAGTATGCCCAGACCAAGAGAAGAACAGCTCTGTGAAGTTGAGCACTCGAGGTTCATATATAGCCTCAAGGTGCATATTTTAAGTCTTATACGAAGCGTTCAATGGCTCGTTATTTAAATTGCTGTCACTTTACTCGCTAAATACTCGCGATATATATACCACGTCAAATTACCAGTGAAATTCCAGGCCACATTTTTTAAAAAAACGCGCTGTCTTAATTCTCTGCTGCGAAGACGAGTGATTAATTTCGGTTTGTTCTTCCTCGCACTGCCTGCGTAATGCCGCGTAAGTCGCACTGTTCTTTGAGGCTGCAGAGCAATAATTGCCGAAGCGTGGTCCCTTGGGCTGATTGGCAACTCATTGGTAAATGGAAAAACAGCGCATGCAGAAGGAGACGAAGTGCCAGTGAAGGAACACACAGTACGAACGCTGATAAGGGCCACTTTGGTAAGGCAATCGAGAGGCTTTGGATAGCCACCGTTAACTGTGGAGCGCACTCTAAACATATGGCGATACAATGGTTCTATTTCAGCTCCTTCCAGTGATGTCAGTCTCCGTGTGCTATGCGGTGCTCTTCAATTCACCTACGAAAATGAAATCAGCAGAGTGAAACAAAGCTGCGTTTACAGCCCTGAAAGCAATTCTGACAATGAAGAACGTGATTACAGAAAACACCGAGTTGCTACCCCCCCCTTCCCGTTTCTTCTTCAACAAAACACCAGATGGCAACTATGCACTCCTGCTATAACACCAAATAAGCGAACGAGAGAAAGCGCGTGACCTCCGCATCAAGTGGGTCATCTGTGATACGCATGCGTAAACTTACACGGACTGCTGTGTCGTGTTCGTCTCCATAACACTGACAACAACGTGAGCGACCTTGACAGACAAGCTATCGTGCTGTTTGTTGAGAATATCGTTCCAAACGGCATCCAACGTGTCCGATATTAGTGAGAATGACCTCACGACGAATGTTTATACGCAAGGGAGCATTTTTTTCAAATGCGAAGCATTTCTTCGCGAACTTTGAAGACCTTGAGCGTATCTATCTATCTATCTATCTATCTATCTATCTATCTATCTATCTATCTATCTATCTATCTATCTGTCTATCTATCTATCTATCTATCTATCTATCTATCTATCGATCGATCCGCCTACGACTTCTGGTCACTATCCTGGCCGTTTTGATAATGATATCGATACCAAAATTGGTATGGTATAACATGGCTGTGTGATGAGCATAAGTGGCTAGTTATAACTTGAAAATGATGACATGTATGTCAAGAATGTGATGATTTCTCTTTCATTGTCTCGCTGCTCTTGCGGTGGTTCGTTTATATGACATGTAGCAAAACTAGGGTGGTATGACATGACTGCATGGCGAACATAAGTGAATGACCCTAATGTAGAAATCATGACACGCGTGTCAAGTAAGAACATGACTACATGCCACGCTCATGATGCGCTCGCAGTCGTTTCTCTAGCTTCGCATATACCAAATTTGGTATTACGTGACGCGAATGGATGACGAAGGTTTTCGACTGGTGCAAACATGACAATCATGAGATTCGTGGCATGTAGCAGCACGAATACATGCCACGCTTATGATGCTCTCGCGGCTCTTTCGCTAGCTTCACATATACTAAACTTGGTATTACGTGACGCGAACGGACGACGAAGGTAAATAACACGTCCGAACATGATAATCATGACATGCGTGTCATGTACGGTGTACACTCTAAAAAATTGGTCCGATATCTGCATGTTTCATTGCAAATATCGTCAAAAGACGATAGTCTTGCGTGTTGAAAAAGTGAAAAAAACCTTTCTTCGATGCTCTGCGCGAGGACATTGGTCAATTGCATTCTGGAGGTGCTGCGTTAGGGAGTCTAGATCCGTGCAGCGAAGGCAAACGAGCGCATCGAGGCACGTTAGACATGAGCGCTATCTGGCAGTTATCTTCAAAAACGAAGAAAGACGGGCGTGCAGCCCGTTTTGGAGGCTGTAAGGTGTAGAACGCAAAGTGACGGGCATGTGCCATCACCGTGTTGTCTTAGTAAAGCATTGGAAACACTTGCCTTTTTGAGCATCTTGTTGCATTGCCAGCGCATTGTGATAAGCGCTACGGTCCTTAGAAACACTTATGTATGCCTTCTCTAGTATAAGGGCACACATATAAAATCTTGACGTGTTGGTATGGTGCCTCAGATATGCGCAATAATTGCTCTTTATTTAACAGTCGCACAAGTATGAACGCCTAAACTTGAGCAGTATTAGTGGGAACTGCGGATGGTGTTGGCCGTTTTAGATATCGTCTGGTGCCGTTAGGGGTATCCTTACGGCGGCAAACAGACAAATGTACAGAAAGACAGACAGACCAAAATTTTTGCTTCGAGGTACCGCAAGAATGATTATCGTTTTTAAAAAAGAGAGCGATAATGGAGAAACAGGCTCCGTTTTTCTTTTGGTGCAGCAACTTTATCGCTTTCAGGCGCCTCATCCATCGCGCCTTCTCACGGCAAGGACTAAAGGAGCAAAGTTTCCTCTACAGTGTTGAAATTTCTCCTCAACCACGGGGGTCTTGCACGCGTGCACACGCACGCCGAGCCTAGCCGGCTGCGGCCAGTCACGTGCAATTACTTTTACCTACGATGGATGCAAACAATGTAGGAGTGACGTTTATTCTTTTGTTTTATTAGTGTAAAGCAAAAGCCTTCTTTTTTTATCACCAGGCACTCGCACGATGCTCCCCACACTTCCGTGTGTGTCTCTTGATGTTTCATACTACCAATTTGTCACGAATACAAGGAGCTCTGCTTCCCTAAGCAGTCTTGCTTTATCGATTACCTTAGACTGTACAAAAATAATGCATTTTTTCTGTGTGGACATACTTGGTAAGCATACGCGTTTTTAATTTCGTGCGGCTCTAATAGCACTCATCCATTCAGTGAGGCGCATAAAAACATCACAGTTAATTTTTCAACATTCTAGGAAATGCGATGCCACTGCACAGTCCATGCGTGAAAGCACGGTCATATACAATTGCTACCGCCATGTGATTTTCAGGCACGCTGCCGGGGGTTCAGCGGATGAAGTTCGACCCACTGATGTTTTTTGCCGTGAATCGTCCAGACATAAGCACATGAGTGTTGTTTGCATTTTCCCCCATCTAAATACGGCCGCCGTGGCCGGGAGCCAAACCTGCGCCCTCTAGCACGTCACACGACACCCAATGAAAGGGAAACAAACTGCAAAGATTCACCCAGCGTTTATTTGCCAGACTGGGTTACAATCATCAGAAACGTTTTGAACATCATCATAACTACACTTTTTTGAAAGGTAAGCCAATGGCTTCTATCAATTAAACCGAATTTTGAATTGCCCATGCCAGCACTTTGAATTGCCCATGCCAGCACTGAAAGTTAGGATAGAATTATGCCCGCGTGCAGTATGCCTCTCTTGTCCACATGATTCTTCTTTGTCGTGCGAAACTCACCACAAAATGCACCTCTAGTAACAGCTGTGCACAGCAGGTAAGTACTAACACTCTGACTCACCTTTGTGAGAAGAGTATTGCAAATCCAGAGTAATAGTAGCAGTGGCGTTCCAACTTTTTTGCGAGGGGTCTTTAGCCGGTATATATAGACGTAGCGGGGAAGGAAGCGCACTGGTTCAGTAGTAAAAACGGAAGCGAGAAAGCACGAAAGCACGACGTACGACGAAACACTTCTAATAATCTATTTGTAATTATTAAAAGTGTTTCGTCGTACGTCATGCTTTCTGGCTTCCTTATATATATATATATATATATATATATATAAATATATATATATATATATATATATATATATATATATATATATATATATATATATATATATACCAAAATATCTAAAAATGAGTTTTTCAGGCAGGCCTCGTCGTCGCACTGGGGTCCATATCCACGCATGACGTTTCACGTCTTCCTCGGTTGTAGCGGTTGGCACCGATATGTTGTTGGTGACATATTCGGTACTTTGCTAATTGGCGAGGCTCTTCGGCTCTCTCCTCTCTCTATATAGTCGTCCAGATCAGAGGCGTAGTGATCTTGGTCTATAGGTAACATAGCGTCCGTTGCTGATGTAACTACACCATCGTAAACTAGATGAAACGGGGTAATCTTGGTAGTCTCTTGTACGGTGGTGTTATAGGCGAAGGTGACATACGGTAAAATTTCGTCCCACGTTTTGTGTTCGACATCCACATACATAGATATCATGTCAGCTAGAGTTCTGTTAAGGCGTTCAGTCAGGTTGTTGCTTTGAGGGTGATATGCGCTAGTTTTCCTGTGAACAGTGTGAGTCATGTTCAGGAGGCACTTCATGAGTTCCACCGTGGAAGCTGGTCTGCGATCGGTGATTACAACAGTCGGAGTGCCATGCCGTAGGACTATGCTGTGTACGAAAAGTTTGGCCACCTCAGCCGCCGTTCTCCGATACAAGGAGTCTGTTTCAGCGTATCTGTTTAAATAATCAGTCGCTACAACTATCCACTTCTTGCCGAATAAAGACGTCGAGAAGGGTCCAAGGAGGTTCATGACAACTTCTTGGAAAGGCGCTTTTGGTGGGTCTATCGGTTGCAGAAGGCCCGCTGGCTTAGCTTGAGGTGTTTCTTTCGTATTTGGCACTCACAGCATGTTTTAACATTGCGCTGTACTGAAGATAATAGCTTGGGGCAATAATAATGCAGACTTATTCGTGCAAGCGTTCGAGTGACCCCCTAATGTCCAGACGTAAGCTCATCGTGGCACGCTTGTAGTATTTCTTGCCACATAGTTGCAGGAACGACAAGCAGGAACTTTTTACGGTTGCGCTTGTAGCGCCTTGATGCGCTGCTCGTCAAGGAAGAAGAAGTTGGCATTTGGGCCGCGCGGCCGGTGCAGCGCGATAATAATACAAAAAAATCAGTTCGAAAATTGAACGCTGTCAGGGCTGGATCTTTCCTGTGTTAGCTCCGACAGTTAATGGTGACCCGATAAAGAACACACAGCCCCGATCATCCCCCATGGATCCCGCCGGCTCTGCCACCAATGCTACCGGTCCTGACGACCAAGAAGACGCCAGACCTACCGGTGCTGCAGTCGCTGCGATTCAACGTGTCAACCTGCCACCATTTTGGCCCAACAGCCCCAGCACATGGTTTCTGCAGGTCGAGGCGCACTTCCGTCTGCGGCAAATCACCAGCCAACAGACCAGGTACTGGCATCTGATATCCTGCTTACCTCCGGACGTAGCCGACGACTTAGCTGATATTTTAGCGTCGCCGCACCCGAGCCATCCCTACGACACGTTGAAGGCAGCTATCATTTCCCGCAAGTCTGAGTCCGAACACAGCAGACTCCAACAGCTCATCACGGCTACAGAGCTCGGTGACCGTCGCCCATCACAGCTCCTGCGACGCATGCGCCAGCTCCTTGGCGGCCCCTCCGCCCCTCAAGAGGAGAAGCTGTTACGTGAGTTGTTCCTCCAGCGCTTACCGCAGAGCATGGTCCCGGTCCTCGTAGCCGCAGGAGATGTCCCACTAGACACACTCGCTGAAATGGCTGACCGAGTGGCGGACTACTCGCGGGCACATAGCCTCAACGCCGTTACCACACCGCTACCGGCCACCGCTGCAGACCCGGCGCTCGCGAGCATCGAGAACCGTTTGGACGCCCTTCTCAGGCGCTTCGATGACTTTGCAGCTACGCATCGTCGACCGTCATCCAGGTTCCAGATACACAGTCGCTCCTCGACACCCCCACGTTCTCCGGAACTTCGGCCACCCGACGCGCCGCGGGACGTTTCATCCTCAACCGTGTGCTGGTACCACCGCCGATTCGGTGCCTCTGCTGATTCGGTGCACTCGCCCGTGCTCGGTCGGGAAATGCGACGACTGGCCACTGACGGCTGCAAGTGGTACTGGTCGAAAGTCATGCCGCCTTTTCTATGTTTCTGATAAGATCACTGGCGCTTGCTTCCTAGTCGACACAGGAGCCCAGGTTAGCGTCATCCCGGCCTCGTGTGCAGATCGCCGTCGCAACAAACAGACCTGCCCACTCCAAGCGATCAACAATTCCGCCATTCGCACATACGGCCAACGCTCTCTTACACTTGACCTTGGACTACGCCGTACGTTCCGCTGGATTTTCATCCTCGCTGACGTCTCGCAAGCTGTTCTTGGAGCTGACTTCCTCAGTTTTTTCAACCTTGCTGTGGACATGCATGCTCATCGCCTCATTGATCTCAACACCCGCCTCTCCATCAACGGTGTACTCTGTACTTCCTCGCCAACGGGACTGCGAGCTCTCACACCTGCTTCGCCGTATGCAAAAATACTCGACGACTTTCCCAGCATCACGAAGCCGCACACCAGAGAGTCACCGGTGAAGCATTCCATCACTCACCACATTGTGACCACTGGACCTCCCGTTTTTACACGACCCCGTCGACTATCTGGAGAATGCCTCGCCATCGCCCGCCGTGAGTTTGAGCACATGCTTGAACTCGGCATTGTGCGGCCTTCCTCCAGCAACTGGGCGTCGCCACTCCACATGGTGCTGAAGAAAGATCCTGGCGACTGGAGACGATGTGGGGATTACCACGCTCTCAATGCCCACACCTTACCATACCGCTATCCACTTCCTCACATACAGGATTTCACATCAAATTTGGCTGGGTGCACAATCTTCTCTAAGATTGACTTAGTGAAGGCTTACCATCAGATTCCTGTAGAACCCGCCGACATTCCGAAGACGGCCATCACCACCCCATTCGGTCTGTTTGAATATGTGAGGATGCCTTTTGGATTGCGCAACTCTGCACAGACCTTTCAGCGCACTATCAACGAGGTCACGCGAGGTCTCGATTTCGTATTTGCCTACCTTGATGACCTCCTTGTAGCAAGCTCATCCGGCCCTGAGCATGAAGCCCACCTGCGCACCCTGTTCCACCGCCTAGATGATTACGGCTTCATAATTAATCCCAATAAGTGCCTCTTCGGCGTCGCTACAATAGAGTTCCTAGGCCACCTTGTCACTCCAAAGGGTATCCAACCACTCGCAAGCAAAGTGAAGGCTATTCAAGACTTTCCACCCCCGACTTCACTGAAGAGACTCCGAGAATTTCTGGGCCTACTAAACTTCCATCGCCGCTTTCTTCCAAAGTGCGCCACATTCCTAAAGCTCTTGACCGACCTATTGGCTAAAAAGAAAGACCCGGCTGCGCCACTGGAGTGGCCCAAGGACGCTGCATCTGCCTTCGACACTGCCAAGAAGGCTCTGGCAGATGCAACCATGCTCATACATCCCGTCCCTGATGCCCCAATTCGTCTCATCACCGATGCATCAAGCGTGGCAGTTGGCGCTGTTCTCGAGCAGCACGTATCCGGTTGGCAGCCCCTTGGGTTTTTCTCGCAAAAACTGAAGCCACCAGAGACAAAATACAGTACATTTGCCCGAGAACTCCTCGCGGTATACCTCGCCATCAAACATTTTCGTCATTTATTGGAGGGCCGGGACTTTTACGTCGTTACAGACCACAAGCCCCTGACGTTTGCCTTCCATCGCAATCACAGCAATTATACTGTACGGGAGATCCGTCAACTATGCTTTATTTCCGAGTTCACTGTGGATCTCAGACACGTACATGGGCCGGAAAATGCTGCTGCTGATGCACTATCCCGCATCGATGCCTTGTCGACCCAGCCACCACTAGACATGGAAGAGCTAGCAGCTGCCCAAAGCAACGATCCTGAGCTGCATCGTCTTCGCTCTTCATCCACGTCTCTATCGTTCACGGAGTGCCCGCTTCCATTTTCTACCTCATTAATAACATGCGAAACGTCTACTGGTGTCCCTCGGCCCTTCGTGCCTTCAGCTTTTCGTCGTGCAATTTTTGATCAATTGCACAACATGAGCCATCCTGGTATTCGTGCGACCCAGAAGCTAGTCACATCTCGTTTCCTTTGGCCAAGCATCAATGCTGATGTCCGACGCTGGGCGCGAACCTGCCTTGAGTGCCAGCGCGTTAAAGTTCACCGTCACACTGTCACGGCGACATCCCCGTTTCGGCCTCCAGACGCAAGGTTTTCTCACGTCCATCTCGACATCGTCGGTCCTCTTCCGTCATCGCAAGGAGCCTGTTACCTGCTGACATGTGTGGATCGCTTCACCAGATGGCCGGAAGCGTTTCCCATTTCCGACATTACAGCACAACAGTTGCCAAGGCTTTCACAAACGGCTGGGTGTCGCGCTTTGGATGCCTTTCTGTCGTCACCACTGATCACGGTCGTCAGTTTCAATCGGCCCTTTTCACCGCACTTGCCAATATCCTGGGCATTCGACACATCCACACAACTGCCTACCATCCTTCCACCAATGGCATGGTCGAACGGCTTCATCGAAAAATGAAAGCTGCCCTCACTGCTCATCAGCCAAGGGAACGGTGGCTCGACCACCTCCCCTTCGTACTTCTGGGCATCCGATCAGCATTGAAAGTGGACCTCGGCTGCTCATCAGCCAAACTTGTCTATGGCGTTTCCCTGCGTCTTCCAGGAGAATTCTTCGAGCCATCATCGCCACCTTCCACTCACGATGCCTCCACGTACATTCGAGAGCTGCGCACCACGTTTCGGGACCTTGCTCCTGTGATTCCTGCCAACCGACACCCCCAGTCTGTCTTCGTCAGTAAGGATACTGCATGGCTGCAGTCACGTCTTCGTTCGGCATGACCAAATACGGCCACCACTAACACCAGCCTATGATGGCCCATTCCGCGTACTCCATCGTACACCTAAGACGTTCACGCTGGACATCAATGGCCGTGAAGACGTCGTGGCTGCTGATCGACTGAAACCTGCGTATATCGCCGCTCTCGCGGCCGCGGGGTTTCAATCTAAAGTCGGGGTGCCAACATCCAAGCATGTCCACTGGGCGATTCCCCTGGTGATTCCTACGGCTCTCGCTCTACGGGGGGAGCCTTGTAGCGCCTTGATGCGCTGCTCGTCAAGGAAGAAGAAGTTGGCATTTGGGCCGCGCGGTGGGTGCAGCGCGATAATAATAAAAAAAATCAGTTTGAAAACTGAACGCTGTCAGGGCTGGATCTTTCCCGTGTTAGCTCCGACAGGCTTTAAGTTTCTTTTGTAGAGGAAATTTTCTTGAAGGCAGAACGATGCGAGGCTTCGAAAAAAATATACGAGGTACTTGTACGTCAGCTCCTACCAGGTGTTTGATGAGCGGGAGCAATTCTTCGTCCGCGTGTCGAAATTCGGCTATCTGAGAAGCCTCGACAACACCTACGAATGAAAAGTCCTCTTCTTCTGACGCTGCCGTGTCTGCAGGTGCCCGTGACAAACAATCGGCATCGGTATGTTTCCTCCGAGATTAGTGTACCAAGGTTGTATCATATTCTTGCAGTCTGGGGCTCCCCCTTCCTAGTCGTCCGGATAAATCCTTGAGGTTCGCAATCCAGCAAAGGGCATGGTGACCACTGACTGCCTTGAATGGTCTACGATACAAGTATGGCCGAAACTTACTGATGGCCCAGACGACGGCAAGGCATTCTTTCTCTTTGGCTGAATAATTGGTCTCCGCTTTTGTTAGAGTCCGGCTGGCGTATGCTATCACCTTTTTTTCGCCATTCTGCCACTGTATTAGAATGCATTCGAGGCCGATGTTAGTCACGTCTGTGTGTATTTTCGTGTCAGCTGTTTCATCGAAATGAGAAAGGATTGGGAGCTCTTGCAACCATATTTTTAATTCGTTAACGGCGCTTTGTTGTTCGGTTTCCCACTGGAAAGGTACATCTTCTCTCGTAAGTTTCATTAAAGGTTCTGCTATTTTCGAGAAATTACTCAGAAATCGTCTAGCACACAGACCTAGATATCTCCGCACTGACTTTTTGTCTGCTGGCACCGAAAACCTTGCAACGGTGGCTGTCTTTTTGAGACCAGGGCGAACACTGTGGGCGCTGACGACGTGCCCAAGGCATCGAGGCTCTTCGAAACCAAATCGGTACTTCTCTGGCTTGATGGTCAAACCTACTGAACGGATTGCTTCTAACACTGTCCGCAGGCGCTTCATATGCTCCTCGAATGTAGCGGCGAAGATGACCGCGTTGTTTAGGTACACTAAGCAACACTGCCACTTCAATCCGGAAAGTACAGTGTCCATCATGCATTGGAACTTTGCCGGCGCACAACAGAGACCAAAAGGGAGAGCCTTAAATTCATAGAGTCCGTCCAAGGTAACAAAAGCAGTCTTCTCGCGATCACGTTCATCAACTTCGATCTGCTATTATCCACTTTTCAGATCTAGTGATGAGAAGAACTTGGCACACTGAAGTCGGTCTAATGTGTCGTCAATACGCGGGAGGGGATATACATCCCGTTTATTCACAGCATTTGATTTCCGGTAGTCGACGCAAAACCGTGGCGCGTAACCCTTCTTGACAAGTACTACAGGAGATGCCCACGGACTGCTAGAAAGTTTAATAACATCATCTTCAAGCATCTCCCAGACTTGACCCTATCAGAAAAAAACGAATGGTGGGCATGGTGTTAACCACCACCCACCATTATAGTGGATTAATGTACTGGGTAAATGGTGGGAAACGCCCACCATGGCACATGGTGGGTATGGTGGGTGCAGCAGTGACGGCAACACTTGAGCGCGAAATGACGTCAGAATCACCGTGACGAGCTGCCACAAAAAATAAAAAATAATTCTATAAAAACGTTATAAAAAACACCCGTCCCGTAAAAAAAAAATCAAGGCGCCATGGAGGTTCGAACCTGCAACCTGCGGATTCCCATTCGAAAACGCTAACCACTGCGCCACACCAACATGACGTTGATTGAGTGTTAAATACTTATTCGGCATACAAACTCACGGTTCAACTTATGTTTGTCGTGTACACAACATAGACAAGATCTACACCTGCTACTAAAAATTGCACATTTATTCAACACAAGCAACTGCGGCCTGTAACGATTGCCACTATGTTAATGGCACTAGTGCTATTTTTTTTACAATTCACAACTTCAAGAAAAAAAACCAAGTGGACTGGGGAGCAGCAACAGTTTACCGGCGGGGTCTGCCAAGTTTAATATCCGTTTCGCGCTCGTTCTGAAGGGCGACGTCTGCTCACGCTTTATGACGCTTCTAGGCTCATTCCAAAGATACGCCCGCCTGATTTATTTGATTGAGTATTGGGATGCTTTTCGCGCAATGTAGAGGGCGGTCGTGCCAGCGCAGTGCTGTAGCTCTTTCGCTAAAGCAACAACTACATAATGGCTTGGCCAAAACGAATGCAGTGTGCCGGAAACATTACTCTATCATATTGGTTCACCAAGCATACGAATTGCCACGTCTGAGTTCTCGTACATAAGCTAGAGAAGTGCTGGCGAGTGCGACCGGCGGCTGTCAGTGAGAAGATACTTAATTACGTTCTCTGGGAGTGCTTTCATCGCGTCGCATCCATGTTTGTTGCTTCTTGAGCGGACACCATACACAATGAAAAATGCTTCATTTAGGTTAATTGATGCCATGGCTGCGCTGTATTGTCATACTTAATCGTCGAAATTGTGTATTCTGAAACCCGGAAACACGGATGACACAATTGTACGAGCTCGGTCGGTAGGCCTAACCTTTGGTGGAAATCATGGTGGTAGAACATGTAGTGTGCAGATATCAGCTCGGTACACTATATAAATTGCCCCTCATTATAAGCCCACCCATCATCTGCTTACTGCTTCCCAGCATTATCGCGATGGTGGGCAGAGCTTCTCAGCTTGGTACACCATGTGGCCCACTATAACAAGCAGCACCCATCATATGCTTAGTGCTTCCCAGCATTATCGCAATGGTGGGAAGAGTTTCTCAGCTTGGTACACCATGTAGCCCACCAAAATAAGCACCAACCACCATAAGCTTAGGGCCTCCCAGCATTATCGCAATGGTGGGCAGAGTGTCCCATTATTGCCCAATATCTAGTCTCTGCTTTCCACCATCATTTCCACCATCATTTCCACGCCATACCACCCAGTATGTCCCGCATAACCACCATATTTTCCACTACGTCCCACCATAGCCATCATAATTTCCACCATGCCCACTATTATTTCCACTACGCCCACCATGTTTTCCAGTATCCACCATGGCAATTTTTCCGATAGGGGATTCTTGATAACTTCCCTTTCTTTTGGTGAAACAAGATAAGGGTGCTGGTGTACCGGCCTGGTTGTCTCGTCTGTTACGATCCTGTGTTTTGTAATGGTGATGCGTCGTACCTTGGAACTACTGGAGAAACAGCTGCCGAATTCCTGTACAAGATCGTATAGCTGTTGACGTTGAATCACTGAAAGGTTAAGATTTACAGATATTACGTCTCAGACATCAGATGTTGGTTTCATATCCGTTGATGTTGTTTCAAGGCTGCGTATTTCTGTCGCTTCACAAAACTCATGAAGGAGGGCTATGGCTGTCCTCTTTGCGATAGGCTGAAATTTGTTCCCGAAATTTGTCAGGAGGATGTCTGTGTACCCGTTTCGTAGCTGGATAATCCCTCGTGCCACACAAACACCTATTCTAGGAAAACATCCATGTTACTGTCTGCCACACCTTCGTAGTTACCAAATGATCACTTGAGCCATTACACTGCTCTGCGGTGGTACAGTAACGTCATCATCGACGACGCGCAGTGAAATGGTGTATCGCTCGTCTGCTTGAGCTATTTTTATAGCTTGTTCCACCGAAAATGATATGCTTGTCCTCTGCAAATTAATGAAGGCACCACTTGATTGCAGGAAAATCATTGCGATTATAAATTCTCTTGAACATACGGGCAGGACAACAAAGTCACCAACGTAAGTGAAACCTCGTATCTCAACCCTTGCGGCGCACCTGCCGAGAGGCGTTATAAGGTGACCGCCTGTCGTACGTACTTGAGGTCCACTCCATTCGGTCAGAACTTTCCTGGGGCGCTTCTCTAAATTGTAGCTTCTCACAGAGTAATCTGCCCAAGTATCGATTAAAGCCATGAGCTCTAGCCCGTCCATTACCTACGGCAAGTCTGAAGTTATCTTCTCATTATTGCACTTCCTTACCTGGAGACAGTCATCGTCGTCGTCACGCTGCTGTCGCAGTGGAGGATCTTCATATTTCGAATCACCAGCGGCCTCGCCTCCACAGGTCACCTACAGTTTCCTGAGTTTGGTCTAGGCGAACGATGCCTAGGTGCGTTTGGAAAGGAACGTGGGCTTGGCGAGCGCCGACGTAGAGGGGATGGTGGCCGCAGCTGATGACGATGATGCAGGTTGGAGCTCTGACGTGATCACAGTTATTCTTCGGTGTCGGACGGTCTTTCGCCGTTTCGCGGACACGGTGCGTTGATGGCGAATCCCCGAAGACCAGCTTGACGGTATCGGCAGAACCGATACAGGCGGCCAACCTCTCCACAGGGGAAGCACAGGGGCCTACGTTCCGCATCTCGCGATACATTGCTTTTCGAGGTCTTGTCTCTGTCGCAAGAGGTGCGCTGCGAGTTGCCTCTACAATATTGCGCGGTCTACGTGCTGTTGGTGTGTCAGTACTTGGCGTCTCGATAGGGGCACATTGGACAGCAGACCAGCTGAGCACACCAGAATAAGTTACCGCGCGCCGTGTTGGCGGTGCATCAGTTTGCGGCTCCCGTATGGCCTGCCGAATTTCTTCTCGGACAACATCCGCTATAGACAGCTCCGGTGAAGCGGGTGACTGCAGCTTGCGTAGTTTCTCCTTGACAACCAACCGGACGAGCTCCCGCAGAGTGTCAAGATTATCGACAACGTTTGCCGAGAAGACTCCTGCTGATGTACAGGTTACGTCATGGTTGTACTGCCGGAATCTCTGCTGCAGCGTCATGGTTGTTGCTTCCGACCGAAACTCAGCAACAGTGTCCGGCAGATTGCGAACGAGTCCCACGAACAGCTCCTACTTTACCTCATATGCATGTGATGGCGCACCTTCTTGTCTTCAGTCACGTTGGTATCACTTCGATTTAACAGGTGGGACATATCTCTTATGTACATAACGGCAGTCTTGTTTGTGCTTTGATTCCGTGCACGAAGAGCTGAGTCTGCCTTTTCCCGGCGATTATTGTTGCCAAACGTAGACAGTAGCTGCTGCTGGAACTCTTCTCAGGACGTCATGGATGCGTCGTGGTTTTCGAACCACACTAGCGCTTGCGTCTTCCAAAGAGACGTAGATGTTGCGCAACTTGCCTGCTTCGTTCCATTGGTTTATGTTCGCCACTCTCTCGAAATGATCCAACCAGTCTTCGGCGTCCTCGAACGGGTTACCATGGAACACCTTCGGTATGACGGGTTGGCTGACAATGAGCTGAGATGGTGCAACTTGGCTAGTCATGGTGGTGACGTTCACTGTCTCTGTCGCCGATACCCTTGTGACAGATAGAAGTGGACCACATTATGGGGAATCCCCTCGAATACGGCGACTGGTTCATTTGTGCACCGGCGTAAGCTGTACGACTTCCGGATGGGGAGGGCTTGTACTTCGCTCTCTCGTGGGGTTTGGAATCATTTACTCCGCCTCTCCACCCGAAAATGTAACAAATGTAGCAGCCTCACAACAAGAATGTTCTATTTACGCTGTTTATTAAGGGGCGAGCCTGTGCCCAAAGTGAACGACGCACAGCAATTAAGAAGAATCGAAGGTTGGTAGTCCTTGTGAGCATAGGCGTATCAGCCTGGGCAGCAAGGGGGGCGTGAGCCCCCACACTGAGAAAAATTGGGCGGCTGAGCCACCCCCCCCCCCCACTTTCGACAGTAGTTACTGTCGGCTGCCCGCTGGGAAAACCAACAACTAAGGCGAAGTCTTCCTTCAGCACAATAATCACTCAGTTATATTGTTACGAGGAAATGAAAATTTTACCAGGGAATGTTTTAATATAGTGAAAATTTTCTAGCTTTTCTGCTGTCTCGGTTTTCCTCGAAGGCTCTTTGCGGCGCGGGCCGCCTATGCGATGCTTTCGCGCCTTGTACTGTAGCATTGCAAAGCAGGCAGGCTACACTACAAGGCGCGAAAGCGTCGTGTACTATAGCGTGCTTTGTTGTGGATGGGAACGAGCAAACTTTTTATGGACCAGTCAGAGTATTTGCTGCTTCAGTAAAATCATTTTCTTTTATCGAAAACGAATAACATTCCCGCTGCTCTGTCAAAGCTGCTGTGAGCCAATGATTGTTATGAATGTTTTTAAATGTTTTAGTTTTGTCATACTGGAAGCACCAAAAAAAGTTTCCGCTTTAGTCTCTGATAAATATGATCAAGCTCAGTTTTATATATATATATATATTATATATATATATGTATATATATATACATATATATATATATATATATATATATATTATATATATATATATATTATATATATATATAGTCTATATATATATATATCTATATATATATATATATATATCTATATATATATATATATATATATATATGTGTGTGTGTGTGTGTGCTGACAAGTGAGGTAGATTTGCCCCCCCCCCCCCCATTCGCGAAAAAGTTGGTACGCCACTGCTCGTGAGCCTCTGCCTAGAGCACCCTCGTTCTGTTCTTCTCCATGCACATTGGCTGTTCGGTGGAGTCCCGTGCGCATGCAGGGCCAGCTCGTGCATTGCGGCTGGCTTCATCGCTCGAAGTTGTGCCGTCAGCGTTTCTCTTCGTTCACGACGTCCGCGTTGTGCGGAGCATTGACAATTTCCCATGGCAATACATATAGATACCTGTACATGAATGGTGCATGACATCGACGCCAACGCCCAGGCCGAAGCCGGCGGCGAAATCCAGCTGAGCGTGTCCATATAATTGCTATCACAATAAAACATAGCTCCCAATGTTAAAAGGCTCCTCTCCAGCTCTTTCGACAGGACGGTGATATAAATCACTGTGAGAATTTAGAAATCACATGTTGTTTTAATGGCACTGTGACTTTCCTCACTTTACTTGCATTCGGGTACGCGTATAACGTCTGAGCAGCTGAAACTCTACTTTCTCCTATGAACGTCTACCCACGAGATAGAAAAACGTGTAATGTATTGTGTTTCAGAGGACTTTTCTTCTTACACAAAAACGAAGGGCATAGTAGTTAAATGTGGCGATTGTCCTCTCGCCATCTGAGTAGTTACCTTCTTTCTTTACTCACCTCTCTGAAATATAAATTAAGGCAGGGGAAATATTTGTTGGAATAGACTACCAAATGATGAAGTAACAGAGAAAAGACTTATCCCCGAGCAAAATGGAAAGAAATAAGGACCATTTCTTGAAACAGGCAAACACTGCAAGACGAATGTGCTCCCAGACTAGACAGCTATGTCATCATTCACTTCAACATGGTTGAAACGGAAACTTAAAGGGGAACCTGCGAGATATTCACTGGCTCGTGACGTTCGCAAAAGCAGGCCAGCAGTCGGCATGTCCAAGGAGGCCCTCTTTATATGATCGAACTTGCGGCCGAAAAACACAATCTCAAACTACAGCAAGAATGGACGCTAGACTCTAATATTGGCGTATATACAGGGTGTCAGCCGTCGATTATCTGATCCGCGGCAAGGCACGTGGACATTTAGCCAATACATGAGCCATCGAACATTCGAACGTTATCGCTGGTGGCCGCGTTTGTTTGGGAATAAACTGCCTTTTCGCGTTTCCGCACTGAAGCAAAAAAAAGAAAAATCACAGCATATCCACGAAGTCAATGATGACGTCAATCAAGTGCGTACATGAAAACACCTTGTTTCTTTTTTGGTCAAATTCTGTAGACTCAAGCGACCTGTTTATATCTTCTTGCAAAGCAGCGCTCTCCCTTCTCGAGATCTTTCTCGCTCTCGATTCACGACGTGTTGGCTTTGAGGACCATTATTTTGGACAATTCGTAAAGATTGGAAGTACAACATTGTGCTTCAGCTTGCGTTTCTCCCGTTCTACTTCTATTATCCGTCCTGTTCGTCCATCTCGATGTAACAGCGTCGTTATGGAATTCCCTGCTTGGAAGTGAAGCTCACAAACCTGCGAGCGCAAGAAAAAAAAAAGAGGCTGTTATAAACGCGCTCTACATGAAACACACATAGATGTTCCTTCATAATTATTTAACTACGGTGTAAGCAAGAAGTCGTTCATTAAAAAAAACAGCACAGTGATACAAGTACTATAGCAAACAGATTTTTTTTTTTCTGCGACGCAATGAATTTCTCTATCCACGCACCAGGAAAGTACTGCGCCTACGATTCCTAAGTTATTAAAAAAATGAAGAAAGCAAGAAAAGCAAAAATAAAACCAACTTCGAAGGCGGGTTTTAACATCTGCATAGAAAAGAAATCACGCATTTTTACTGCTTTTGTTTTCTTTTTTTGCATCGCATCATGAGAATACTATTTTACGAAGCGGCCGCCAGGTACTCCCTGTCGGTCCCTACGTGGGAGACGCCCGCTACGCGCTAAGCGCGTCCTGCAGGACCGAAATAAAGTTTTTCCATTCCATTCCAATACTATTTTACAGGGAAAGCTATGATGAGATCACAACTCGGGTTACGCGTAGTTGTCCGCTGCCGCCGCCGCCAGTGTCCGTAACCACATCGCGCGAAATTGGAGAAAAAAAGCTAGCCCCAAAGAAACAGTGGGGCTCGAAACCCGGTTCTGCTGAGTGTCAGCCCAGTATTCTACCACTAAGCTACGCTGGTGCTTGTGACTTGTTGGCAAGCCTAGCACCAAAGACACAGTGGGGTTCGAAACCCGCTGAGTGCCATCCCAGTATTCTACCACTGAGCTACGCTGGTGCTTGTGACTTTTTGCAAACTTGCCTTAAGCATCATTATGCCTTAAGCAGGCGTGATGTTGGGGAAGCAATCAGGTTAATACGGCTTATAAAGCATTTTAAAACAGCGAAAGAACAACCAGTCGTCACACAATACAAATAGCGTATTGAGTGGATCGTCCAATGCTCCAACCCATAACAAAAGTTTGTTCTTGTTTCACTGTTAACTGTGGCGCATACCCACTTCAGCCATAATTCTTCATCGCCGTCAGCCACTGCATGAAGAATTGGCACAAAATTCTTTGCAAGTGCTTAGCGGATTCCATGCTTCTAAAAAACAATGAAAAATAGCCTAGCGAATGCCGGCCTACTACCCAAAAGTTTATTATTAATGCCCTAGTGTACATCAAGCAAGTGTGCTTGCAGTAATTACACAACGAGTGTTTTGAAAAGGCTCTGTAAGGCCGCTCTTCTAGCTTTCGCTGTGACTGTGCTGCGCCTTCCACGCAGTCCTGGTATTTTTTATTGTCGCAATAACTTGCTGCATAACACGCTTCATCGGAGGGTGGATGCACACATCAACATGCAGAAAACATACACCGAGACCAAACCAGGCGTAGTTTATGGCTGTAAGAGCCAAATAAAAGAAATTTTAATTATACTGTGAGAAGGATATCCTTCTTAGCACTGCTCATTTACAAACGCACTCCACTGATCAGCGAATATTCACGAGAAATGCATGCTTCTTTATCGTTGTGTTATAGAGTATTCCCTTCGATAATTACAGCAGTAAATAGGGTGGCGGGAAAGAATTGAATCATGTTCAAATGATCGTTCTTTCAAACTCTCAATGTTTTTTTATAGTATTTCTTGTTGACAATTAGCTGTAACGTACTTGGTCTGCTTTCACAATCTTGTTTTCCTGCAAGATTTTTTAGAAACTTCTAGGGAAAAAATAGGGGATGTTGCACTGAAGGCCCATCGCTAAAAAGACAGAGAAGCCGATGGGCATAGAGGTCCTGGCTGGTTTTTGCTAAGTTTTGTGAATGTTCATTTTTTTATGCACTATACTTTCTTTTTTCTCTCTTCTCTCAATTATATGTGTGTTTCTTTCTTCGTTCATATCTACTTGTTTCTTTCTATCTTTCTCACGTTTATATTTCTTGGTTTTCTTTTTTTCTCTCACTCATTCTTTGATCCCCTCTATTCATGTCATTTTTTCGGTCTTTTGTTCTCTCCATTTTCATATTTCTCTTTTCGTACTTTATATGCTGTACTTTATTCTCTTCTCTGCTTCTCACCTTTACTTCTCTTCCTTGCCCCTTTGCTATAATAGACTACGCGAGGTGAAGCTCTGCTCTTCAAGCGTGCATAGGTAGTCGAGTAGTTAATGCACTGTCAATGGCATCGAGTTCGAATATGACCTCGCGAAATCTTTTCTCGGCAACACTTTCCTTCGTTATCTTATATCTCTCTGCCTTAGTACTCGATGTCTCGCCCATCAGAATTATTGCATCTTGCGCAAGACAAAAGTGTCGCATTGGTTTTCGCGAGTGAAGGAGAAGATGAAGACGACTATGAAAAAGAAGACGAAAAAAGTGTGTCCCACCCCTCTCTCACCCCATTGTATTTCAATTTCGCTTGCGTATATATATATATATATATATATATATATATATATGCGCACACATACGTACACACGTGCGAATATACATAAAGTATGTTTGACCCCCCCCCCCCCCACTTCCGGAAAAACAACGATTCTGGCTATGCCCCTGTGCGTGCCCGTTTATGATGTTGACAGTTTTCTGCTAGCAACCGACAGATTGCGGTTTGTGTAAACAAAGCTGCTGTTAAAGATGAAGTTTTCGCCTAATAACTGCGCATCATTGTGTCAGCGTCACTCAATAGTAACAACACCAATGCACAACCTCACAGGCAGCGTTTCTCGACGTCAGTCACAACACACAAACAATAATTCCTCCGTACTAGTGACATATGTCTGTCCAGTTCTTATACTATGGTCTTTAACTAGCACAAAAGAAGCAATGCACTTTTTCTTCTCACGGCGCCTATACTACCTGTAAGCGCCGGTCGATCTTTCGTCATCGAGTACGGGCCGCAACAGTTCCCGCAACATTGTAGCCTTCTAGTTCCCAGGGGCGTCACCTGATGCGGGAGACAGTCGGCGCGCACTACTTGGTTGCGTCGGCTGTCAATTGATGCGGGCTGTCTGCCGTCTGCCTTTGTTGTTGGCTTGCACCGGATGCTGTTTTCTTCAGTCGTGTGCCCCCCGAAGAGAGAGAGAGAGAGAGAGTTAGAAACACATACACAA
Source organism: Rhipicephalus annulatus (assembly GCA_013436015.1). Lineage (NCBI taxonomy): Eukaryota > Metazoa > Arthropoda > Arachnida > Ixodida > Ixodidae > Rhipicephalus > Rhipicephalus annulatus. The sequence continues at coordinate 33,492 of WOVY01006362.1, read as the reverse complement.
TGCAATGAAAATCAAAAGAAAGCGGAATGCATTTCAGCCCTCTTTCTGAAGCTAGTGGAGGTATGGAGACATATAGTGAGTGCGTATATTCTTAGTGATATTGAGTAAAGCAGCATCCTGATCAGCGTGTCGAGAGCAGATTGTTTTCTCCTGCTATTCGTGGTCGTGGAAGGAGTCGCCATGATAGAGTCCTGTTACAAAAGTTCAGAGTTGGTTTTATGCCAGTGTTTGAATAATTATGCTCTACTTCTTGCAAACTAGTTGGTTCATACTTGAAAACACGACTTTCTGTGCAAGCTGACAGAAAATGAGAAGGAAGACAAAAAAAAAGAGCCCAGATTCTTAACTGTTTTTGGTCGTTTCATGAAACCATTATATATCTATGCCACACTGTGCTACCGCGATGCGCACGAAACAGGTTTCTATTGCAGAGGAGCCGCCAAAAGAGCCGTGACAAACGCTCGAAAAGTAACAAACGCCACAATCTAAACTGCGTGCCCACATGGTGTACACTTCTTTTTTTGTCAAATTTACTTTTTATTTTGTCATTGCACCAAGCTTCGTCAATGACGCGGACACATAAAAAGGAACTTTAAAACCTTTCTTTGAATATTTTTAAAAGCGCTTGACACTGACTAAAATGATAAAACATTTTCAAAACACCCTAAGCCATCACCAAATGAGCAAAATGATGAATCACTATGCCGAGAGAGTCGAAAACATGAAACCTTACGAAAACCTACCAAGCATCGCATCGAAAATAACGCAAGAGAAACGAGTACACACTCATGAAAAGGTCAACAAAAGAATGAGAAGAAAACCTTGCAATGTGTTACCCACAAAATTAAACATGGCCATATAGGAAGACTATTTCCCTGTCTGAAAGTGAGATTGATGTCATGCTTATGCCCTTGTCATTCAATTGCCTGATAAAATACGCTTCAGTTATCTGTCTTTCAGTCTTTTCACGTGCCTTAGCCATGACTGTCACATGCTCAAATGGGGCGGTTGATTGATATGCGGTATTTATCGTCCCAAAACCACCATATGATTATGAGATGTCATGCTTATGCCCTTGTCATTCAATTGCCTGATAAAATACGCTTCAGTTATCTGTCTTTCAGTCTTTTCACGTGCCTTAGCCATGACTGTCACATGCTCAAATGGGGCGGTTGATTGATATGCGGTATTTATCGTCCCAAAACCACCATATGATTATGAGAGACGCCGTAGTGGAGGGCTCCGGAAATTTTGACCACCTGGGGTTCTTTAACGTGCGCCCAAATCTGAGCACACGGGCCTACAACATTTCCGCCTCCATCGGAAATGCAGCCGCCGCAGCCGGGATTCGAACCCGCGACCTGCGGGTCAGCAGCCGAGTACCTTAGCCACTAGACCACCGCGGTGGGGCAAACTGGGGCGGTGCAGCCACATGCCCTACAATGAAAACCGAAGTGACCACTGATTTCTCCTTTTACGGCCAGACAGTGCTCACGCATGCGTTTGTTGAGGCATCGCACCGTCTGCCCTATGTACACTCTCCCGCGTGACAAAGGAATCAAATAAACAACAGCGAAGACACAGCTAGTGAACACGTTTGCAGGCTTTTTTGAGCATTCCGCCATCTTCTTTGTGGCCCTTAAGGAGCAGATCTTACCTAACTTTGTTGGCGCGGAAAATGATACATCAACACCGTACCTCTTAGCCACCTTCTTTATATTGTGCGATACATTATGCAGGTACGGCATAACATACGCAGATCTCTTCTCCTTTTCTTTGACATTTTGACCACCGCTCTTGTAATTTTTAAGAAGGCTTTTGCATGCACTAGATATAATCTGTGTTGGGTACCCAGCCACGCCCAGACGAACTACCTGGTTCTCAAAGATTTTTAAGATCAAATGCGGGCACGACTTGTCAAGAACTGCTGCACAAGCCGACAACACAATGCCTCTTTAAATCAGCTTCGAGTGCGCGCTTTCAAACGGCAACAGGGCTTTTTTGGATATCGGATTTTATTTATAGCAGATGTGCCCCTTGGCAAACCTCAGCCGTCAGTCAAGGAACTGGATCTAAATTTCTATCGGCATTTCATGCGTGAACGTAAAGGCATTACCGCTACGCCCACAACGCCCACAAGCTTTGCGTATGGTATTCTAATTCTCGACCATTTGCTAGCACTTTTTGTGTCTCAAATAAATCTTGTGTAAAGAAGAGGAAGTACTCCGGCGCAGAGGCAGCAGCATCGAGTGTGCAGAAGTGGCTCGAGCTCGGAAATTGCGGCTGGTGCATCGCCTTCCAAGCTTTCCAAGCATCAACCTTTCTGCTTAATAAATCTCCTTTATAATTGGTGGAGCCGTGCTGGGTACCGTCCCTTACACCTTCCCGCTACCATCCTGAAACTCCGTTCTCGACAGCTACATTCTGCTATGCCGGACGCCGATCAGCAGACGCTTCCATCTCTTCCGGCCACCTGTCCAGGCAGTGTTCCTCAGCGGGAGCCTCCAATCTTCAGTGGAACAGATGACAACGACGTTGAAGATTGGCTCTTGACTTTCGAACGGGTGAGCGCTTTAAACAGATGGACGGACGCGGACAAGTTGACACGCGTGTCGTTCTACCTCACGGGTGTAGCCAGCCTTTGGCTTAGAAACCACGAGGCAGACGTCCGAACGTGGCCGCAATTTAAAACGTCGATTGTATCAGTCTTCGATCGACCTGCCGTCCGAAAACTTCGTGCCGAGCAACGTTTACGCACACGCGCACAAGAAACGGGTGAAACCTTCACAAGTTACATAGAAGACGTCGTCGATTTGTGCAGACGCGTGAACGCCGAAATGACGGAAGCTGAAAAATGTAAGCACATCCTCAAAGAGATTGACGACGACGCTTTTCAAATGCTCTTGGCGAAAAGCCCGACCACTGTTAACGACGTAATTAGCCTCTGCCAAAGCTACGATGAATTTCGGAAGCAGCGAGCTCTGACAAGACGTCCTCCAGCACACGATTTGGCATCGCTGTCTAGTGTGATCAGTGGTCATGACAAAGCGTCACTAATAGCCGAAATAAAAGCATTTGTCCGCGAAGAAGTTGCACGACAGCTTTCTTTGGTGCCTTTCACACCAGAAGCTACCCCAACTTTACCATCGTCTCTACGTGACGTCATTCAAGGAGAGGTAGCCGAGGCCTTACCAGCTGCTCGCGAACCTAATCTTGTGGCTGCTCCTCTCACCTACGCCGCGGCTGCAGCCATGCCAACTCGCAAGGCGCCTGCGCCTCCGTTCCAGCCTCGCGCGAGCTATCCCCCAGCTCCAGTTCACTGGACCAGCACCAACACCGCCAACCCGTGGCGCACCCCCGACAATCGCCCGATGTGTTATGCTTGTCGATATCCCGGACACGTCGCAAGGTATTGCCGCCGCCGGACGCATATCACCAATGAAAACCGCCGTGAGCCTTTCTTCCCGCTTGACTCAAACGCGCGATACGGTTCCTCCACTCCAATGCCAGCCCGCTACCAGGACGACCACCGCCCTCGGTCGGGACGTCTTCGCTCGCCCTCTCCACGCCGCCGCTCGCCTTCTCCTATGCGTCAACGGCCCGCGCCTAACGAGGAGGAAAACTAGACGACGCAGTTCCTGAGGTAAGAACTGCGCAAGTTTCGGTTTGCCCAAGTCCTCATTTGTCACCTATCAATGTTATTGATGTGTTCGTCGAAAATGTCCCTACTGTTGCTCTTGTAGATACCGGTGCCGCTGTTTCTGTTATAGACGCTGGATTTTGCCGCTCAATTCGTAAGGTTACGACGCCTTTCTCCGGATTATCGCTTCGCACAGCCAGTGCTCAACCTGTTCAACCGACCGCAGTATGTACAGCCCGCGTGACAATTCAGGACGTTCTGTATACGATAGAGTTCGTGGTTCTTTCATCGTGCTCCCATAATATTATTTTGGAATGGGACTTTTTGTCGCGTCATAACGCCGTAATCGACTGTGCTTGGGCTGAGGTTGAATTTTGCTCACTGGATGACCAAGCGTCCGTCGACACCCAGTCTGCCTCTAAACTTGTCGTTAGCGATGACACCTACATCCCTCCATGCTCTTTTGCGTTCGTGCCAGTTTCATGCAGCGCCATATCCGACGGCATGGTCTTCTTCACACCATCTCCAATATTCGTCGCCCGAAGAGCCCTCCCCCTGCCTTTTGCTGCTCTCGACCTTGTAGAAGGCTCAACCACAATGCCAATTTATAATCATGAGTCGTCGTCTTTATCCCTACTTTGTCACGAGTGCCTTGGCCACGTCGAGACAATCAGTTCTTCCAGAACTATATCCGTCCCCGATGAGGTGCCTTCTACCTCCGTCTGTGAACTGGCTGTCGTCTCAGCGCCTGACTCGACGTCGGCAAACATATTTCAACCATTCATCGCTGCAGATTTGACATCTTCGCAGCGTTCACAACTCCTCACCATTCTTGACAGCTACCGCCATTCTTTCGACGTTGAACAACCATCTCTCGGCCGTGCCTTAGCAGTAGAACACCACATCGACACTGGGTCCCACTCACCGCTGCGACAACGACCATATCGCGTGTCCGCTACAGAACGCCGCGTCATTGCTGACCAAGTAGACGACATGCTTCGCAGAGGCGTCATTCGACCTTCACACAGCCCATGGGCGTCTCCGGTGGTTCTCGTCAAAAAGAAAGACGGTTCTATTCGTTTCTGTGTCGATTTCCGGCGATTGAACAAGATCACGCTGGAGGATGTCTATCCACTACCACGCATTGACGATGCTTTAGACAGTTTGCAGGGTGCCGAGTTCTTTTCCTCGTTAGACTTGCGGTCAGGCTACTGGCAGGTGCCTATGGCGGAGGCCGATCGCCCCAAAACCGCTTTTGTCACGCCAGACGGTTTATATGAATGCACCGTCATGCCCTTCGGACTTTGCAATGCCCCTGCAACGTTCGAACGAATGATGGACAACATCCTGCGTGGACTAAAATGGAAGATATGCTTGTGTTACCTCGATGATATCGTGGTCTTCGCCCCTAACTTCGACACACACTTACGTCGCCTTCAGCACGTCCTTACTTGCTTAACTAACGCCGGTTTGCAATTAAACCTCAAAAAATGTCGATTTGCCATGCGTCAACTGAACATTTTGGGCCACGTTGTTTCGAAGGAAGGCATCCTCCCGGATCCCGAGAAATTGCGAGCTATTACGGCGTTTCCTAAACCTGCCACCATCAAAGAACTTCGAAGTTTCATCGGCTTGTGTTCTTATTTCCGTCGATTCGTCCGAAACTTCGCGTCTATTATATCACCTCACACGCAACTTCTCAGCAGCTGTAAAGACCTCTTATCGTGGTCCCCTGCCTGCGACGAGGCTTTCACCACCTTGCGACGGCTTCTCACGACGCCACCCATTCTACGCCATTTCGATCCTGAAGCTCCAACTGAAATCCACACCGACGCCAGTGGTGTAGGCCTTGGTGCTGTGCTCGCGCAGCGTAAACCGGAACATCAGGAATACGTCGTCGCATACGCTAGTCGCACACTTACCAAGGCTGAGAGCAACTACAGCGTCACAGAAAAGGAGTGCTTGGCCATTGTGTGGGCCCTTGGAAAGTTTCGCCCATATCTATATGGTCGTTTTTTTGACGTCGTGACCGACCACCACGCGCTGTGCTGGCTTTCAACGTTAAAAGACCCATCTGGCCGCCTCGCTCGCTGGGCGTTGAAAATTCAAGATTACGACATACGCGTGGTTTATCGGTCAGGACGAAAGCATGCTGACGCCGACGCCCTTTCCCGTTCCCCCCTGTCCCAGAATGCCACAGCTGACTCCGCTTGCGATTCCACATTGTCATCGCTTGACTTTGACACCATTGCTATCGAACAACGCAATGACCCGTGGACTGCGTCTCTTCTCAATCATCTCTCCGACACTTCTGAACTCCCAAAGACGCGAACGCTTCGGCGCCAAGTTCCACACTTCTCGATACGTTACACGCTTCTCTATCGACGCAACTACGCACCAGAGGGACGCAAGTGGCTGCTCGTCGTTCCACGAACCCTGAGGTCGCAGATTTGTTCCTCTTTCCACGCTGACCCACAATGTGGCCACGCAGGAGTCTTCAAGACCTACGAAAGGCTTCGACATCGCTACTACTGGCGTGGTATGTATACCTTCGTCCTGCAACTTCGTCCGCTCTTGTGCCGAATGTCAGCGTCAAAAATCTCCACCACACGCCTCCGCCGGTGAACTGCAGCCTTTACCATGCCCTTCCCGACCCTTCGAACGGGTTGGAATAGATATTTATGGGCCACTTTCATTGACTCCGAGTGGCAACAGGTGGATAATAGTTGCTATCGACCACCTAACGCGCTATGCTGAGACCGCTGCTCTTCAAACGGCTACAGCACAGGAGGTTGCCACTTTCCTACTGCGTCATTTTGTGTTGCGTCATGGAGGCCCTCAAGAGCTCCTCAGTGACCGCGGCCGCGCCTTCTTGTCCGAGGTCATTGAAAAATTGCTCGCTGAGTGTGCTATTGTACATCGCACATGTACCGCTTACCACCCTCAAACCAATGGGGCTACCGAGCGCTTTAATCGTACTCTCGGTGACATGCTATCTATGTATGTGACGCCTGAGCACTCTAACTGGGACTTAGTCCTCCCATTCATTACATACGCCTATAATACGGCGACGCAAGCGACAACAGGCTTCTCCCCTTTTTACCTCCTCTACGGCCGTCACCCCTCCCACACCATTGACACCATTTTGCCCTATCGACCGGACGCGTTCGAGTGCCTACCGATCTTGGACGCCGCCAGACACGCAGAAGAATGCCGCCAGTTAGCTCGTCGCTTTACCTGCGATGACCAAAACAGGCAAAAAGCAATTCATGATGCCCAGACCTCAACTCCCGTTTTTCTTCCGGGTGCTCTTGTATGGCTGTCAGTGCCGCATCGCACACCTGGGCTCTCTTCCAAACTTCTGCCAAAGTACGATGGGCCATATCGTATTCTTGAACAAACTTCGCCAGTAAATTACCTCATTGAGCCTCTTACACCACCGTCAGACTTGCGACGTCGGAACCACGAGGTTGTACACGTCCAGAGGCTCAAGCAGTATCACGGTTCAACGCCGCCTGCACATGACTAAGCCGCCAGGATGGCTACTTTTTTTCCCGCGGGGCCATTGTAAAGAAGAGGAAGTACTCCGTTGCAGAGGCAGCAGCATTGAGCGTGCAGCAGTGGCTCGAGCTCGGAAATTGCGGCTGGTGCATCGCCTTCCAAGCTTTCCAAGCATCAACCTTTCTGCTTAATAAATCTCCTTTATACTTGCCTTGTGTTGAACCTGTGCTTTTATTGTTGAAGTAAGTTATAATTGATTGATTGATATGTCGTGTTTAACGTCCCAAAACCACCATATGATTATGAGAGACGCCGTAGTGTCGAGTTCTGGTATTGTCGACCACCTGGGGGTTCTTTAACGTGCACCCATATCTGAGCACACGGGCCTACAACGTTTCCGCCTCCATCGAAAATTCAGCCGCCGCAACCGGGATTTGATCCCACGACCTGCGGGTCAGCAGCCGAGTACCTTAGCCACTAGACCACCGCGGCGAGGCTAAGTTAAAATTAGTACTTCTCAAAGCTTGCTGTTAGTTGCTGGTGTGAGAATCCTGATTTGCGGCCACTTTGTTTTCTTTTTCGCTCTGTTCGCACTTTGTTTTCTTTACGCGGGGAAAACTTTCGTGGAAAGTTTTCCCCGCGTAATTTTCGCGTCCCTCGGCTTTGCATCGGTTTTCCGCCAAAAAAAAGTGCGAAGATATGCGAGTAAATACGTTACTGTCAATGGAGCCGCTAGTGCTCCCACAACCTCAGTCAACTTCACGGCAGGCTTACTATGAATAGTTTTTGTAGCAATGCCTTCATGTATTAGTGGAATGCTAACAATCTTCGAAAATAGTCAGCTGATTTTCATAAACTCCTCACTCAACTTAACTTTCCTGCGTTGTCCATACACGAAGCAAGTGTGGGAGACGACTTCCGATTGTCCAACTACACAATATATAAATCATCACACAGAGCTTGAAACAGCACAGCGATGCTTTACGTTAGAAAAGACCCGCCGTCCTATTTAATACAACCAAGTCACTCAGGTATACCGGAATTTGTTGCCTGTAAATTATCATTTAGAAATAAAAGTGTCACTGCGATAATTCTTTATACTAGCTTCTGCAAAATATCGTTAGACATCTCAGTGGATGTGTTTCGGGGACTCATGTGGGCTGGCTTGTGGAGACGTCAACGCTCGTAATATAATCTGGGGCAGTGGACATACTGATTCTCGCGGAAACGTTGTCGAGTACGCTGCTGAGAAATCCAATCTGACAGTGCTAAATAATAACTCTCCAAAATGCCCGATATAGTATTCTTACTCCAGTTGCAAAGATGCCATGCTATGCTCACATGACCTTCTTTACACTGTAAACAAAGTCGAGTATTTGGGGAGTGCTTATACTACACAACAATATTTGTCATCTATATACTTTGAGTACTTTCCTCGCGCTATCACCATGGTTCTGATAGTTCGCGGTCGCGAACTGCGCGCGCGTTATTAGTGTGACGTGGCATTCACAACAGGAAAGTGGCCAGTGCCGGTTTTTCAAGTACGAAAACGTGAGCAAGTCACATGGCGATCATTGCTATGTAGCAGAACTACCCCCAAATACTCCATTTTTTTTAGAGTTTCGAGTGTAGAATTTCGAATGGTGAACGGATATATAAATGCAGGGCAGGGATCACTTCCCGATTCTGGTAGGACATCGGCTAATGCTGAGTATACAAGTTCTCAACGCTATTCAAAATATACTGTCAGCATTTTCTTCATCGTATAACGGGTGCATTAGGCGAAAAACTACACCTAGAAGCTTTTACAGGTATACTGGGCGACTCTTATAACATTAGCACCAAGCACGTCATTTTTGCCAAATGAGAATGTTGCAGTTGACGGGGAAAAGGAATGCTTCAGAGCAATCAGAAAACGAGAAGAACAGGCTTACCATCGCCGCGGGAAACCCGAGGACTACAAGATGTCCCAAAAACGTAGCGCAACATCACACCATCGCTTATAGAGCTTATGTAGCAGGCGATGAGGACAATACTGCTCGTCCTTGATTCATTTCCCTCCTATTCCTAGAATAAGGGTAATCGTCTAATCATTCAGTGGTCCTGTTACCCAGAGCCAACCTTTCTGAGCTCTTGCCATAGCCCTGAACCATCCACCAACAGATGTTGCTGACGAATTCTGTCCGCTAATAACCAGACTGGGAATTACGATTACATGCCGCAGTTCACAAGTTACACGGCACATGTCAATCAAAAGGTGCGTGCGTGTTTTATGTTGGAACACACTCAACTTGATTGTGAGTTTAACTTAGACAAACTTTAGTGTGATCTTGAGTTATGTCGTACAAAAACAGCTGCTGAGACCAGATGGCGTTACGTATATGATGCTCAAAAACCTTGGACCAGTAGGTAGAATGGCACTGCTAGAGCTATTTAATGATATCTGTATATCAGAAACTCTTCCTGATTCATGTAAATGTGGTCGTGTAACTCCAGCTATAAAACCAGGAGAGACCCCTTACTTTTTCTGGTTATTCTACCCAGTCTGTCTCACAAGCTGTCTTTGTAAGTTGATGCAGAGAGTGGCAGACAGTAGACTTCAATGCTGGTGTGAACATACAAAATTGCTGTCAGACTACATGTCAGGGTTTTGGCACGATGCACTACGAATACAATATTCGATATTGTCACGTATGTTGAGCACGAACGCATGTGCGGAAACATCAAAATCGCGCTGTTTCTCGGAATTCAAAGAGCATTCGTCTCAGTTCGTCACATTCACGTGCGGGGGACGAGGGGGTGCTAGAACTTGGACTATGTGGTCGATCACTGCGATCTATCTTAATTTTTTGAGTGCGAGAAAATATACATGGAAACAATTGAGCAACAAAGTAATTACTAATTATTATTCCATCGCAAAGACTTTCCACAAGGGAGTGTTCTAAGCCCACTTATCTTCAACTGTGTTATGGCGGCGTTACCGGGAAAGTTACCGACTGCATTGCACTATTCATTTTACGCAGATGAGTGACATCTGCATATGTGCCTCGCTGTTAGATATACGCGAAGTTCAAGCAGTGTTGCAACAGGGTCTTGACGTTATCGACAATTTTTTTTTTAATGAAAGGGGTATGAGTCTCTCGTATGTGAAAGCAGCGGTATTACATTTCACTAGATGACACATGAACAATTTCAAGTTTGCTTTGGAAGGGCAGACGTTGACGTTGGTGAAATAACATGAATTCCTTGGCTTTATCCTTGATAGACACCTGTCGTGGGCGTCGCACATTCACGCGCTAGAAAAACTGGTCAACATAGTTATAAATGTAGTACGTCAAATCACTGGCACAACATGGGGGTGATCAGTCTCTTCATTATTGCAAGTAAATAACGCACTAATGAAGCAAAAGATTCCTCATTTGGCACCGATTCTCCGGGGGTTATCTCAAACTACAGAGGAGCGTCTTCGGAGATTACTGGCAACTGAGGTGGTTAAGGTTGTGCATGAGAGTCCCACAGACGACCTCGAGTTCTTTCGCAATTGCTGAAGCGCATCGTCCGCAATTTTTCGTAATACAAGTGGTCGAAACTTATGGCCATGTTTAACGTATTTTAACTCAGCACGAGACGCATTCCTTGAGCCTTGCGTTTGTAGAAATAAATAAATGTAAGCTGCTCCATAATGTTCCGGAACAAGCATTATGAACAAGTTATGTAAGGAATCAAGTATATATTAATTTCTCGCTTGGATGCGGCCAAGACCAAAAAATACAATTATCGTTCGAATTAATACTATCTAAAAAGACATAATCATACATTCGCGCAACAGCTGGCACTATTACAGATTTATACCCTATTTTACTATACGTATATAGTATATTCACGTCTATACAGATGGTTCTTGTCACGCCAATTTCTCCTCTTCAGCTTTTGTCATCCCATACATGGCAGCAGAGTCGACATTTAAATTAGGCCGAGTGACGTCTTCTACTGTTCGTGAAGTGTTTGCAATTATATCTGCTTTACGCTTTATAACATCAGTAAAATAGACTCAAAAATGGGTCATTTTTAGCGATTCACAGGTGGCTCTAGCGTTGCCGCAAAGTGATAGCAAAATTTCTCGGAACACTCCCCTTCTGTATGAGACCCTACAATAACACGTAAAAGCAAGAGCAATGAATCACGTGATCTAATTTCAATGAATACCAGGTCACTGCGCCATCCCAGAAAACACTACAGCGGACGCCGTGGCAAATAGTGCCCATAGTTACGAAGGGCAATTGCCCTTCCAATTTCACGCATTGCCCTGTTGAGAATTTATTTCACAATTAGGCGAATGGTACCTCTACTTCAAGAGATTGCGTTATCCTTACATTTGAATTAACATTGCGTGCTATTGGTATCGCTACAGCATTACTTTTGCATCGCATTTATTTCAACCTTTTCAAAATTTATTTCAATGAAGAAAAAGCTTCCCGTATCGCCAGTCGCCCCATATTTATAATAATGGCTTATGTTTGTTTGTTAAGTCGCACTTTTGGGCAAAAACAGCTAAAGACCGTAACACTGTTTTCGTACCACCTGAAACGACGAGCGATGGAATAATATTGTCACGACGTCAAAACAGAGGTCTTCCCGCATAAACTGAGACACCAGAAGCAGGTAGGTTCTTTTAATAGAACGCGCAAGAGAGTTCTTCTTTTTTGTCTATTTCGTAGTCATTCGTGGCACATGCACAACTGCCATCGTCTTTCTTGAGCAAGCACGTGACAATATTACAGAGACCTTTACCAAGTCACAGAAGTCGGATGAAGTTTAATTCTTGTCCATGTTAACGCTGATTTAAGTTATAGTTTCCTACGAATTCTCTTTATCTCTCTCTCTCTCTCTCTCTCTATATATATATATATATATATATATATATATATATATATATATATATATATATATATATATATATATATATTCATTTTTTATGATGTTATGGACACTTTGAATGTGGGATCTATGATGTTACTTTTATCCACCACATGTTCATGTGACGCGTCATTTGAGACTACTTATTTCGTTGTTGACAGATAGCAGGAGTCTTATCTTGTACGGAGCTAAGCGTTGCTTGTGGCTGTGTGTACTCTTTAGTAAGGCTTCAGTCAGCAAGTCAACATAGGAAACAGAGTGACGACTTCCCAGTCCTAAATGCGGTTTTGTGCTTGTTGAATTGACCTGGTTGTTTGTTGAGACCATTTGCGACTGTAGATATTAGAACTTTTTTGGGGAAATATGTCCGTGCAATGCATCCTCAAGCGTTTATGAAACGTTTGATATGGTCAAAATCTCACTTAATTAACTCGTAAATATTACTGAAGTCCTCAAATGCTCAACACAAGTTAGCGTTGCAACTGATTAGCAAGGCTGGTTTCCCATTCTTGTTGCTTTATGTGCCTTACAGGAAATAAAACATTGGATCATCAACCGCACTCCTTTTAGATTTTTACGAAAAAATTTACGTTAACTCGAATGAAATGAATCATGCGTGCCCACTTTGAACGTCTGCTATCCGCTTGTTAGCCAGAAATGTTCTGGTCACGCTTGAGAAAGGAAGCGCAACCACCGGCTTGATTCGTTCGATGGCGAAACGCGCTCGTGTTGTTTCACCCCGTAACTGTCCTTTCCTAACAACAAAAGCCGCGCAACCCATTGCGAGCATTGCTGATTATACGTGTGCGTAGGTATTTCCTGCTGTGCATACTCCATCGCCAAAACATCGCGCACTCGGCAAATTTAGCGCACAAGCGTACTACTTCAAGGTTGCGAGTATTTCCTCGTAAAGTCCGTCAGTACCAATGGTGCCGTCATTGGTTCCATCATGAGACAAGTGTGGGAAGCATGGCGCCGTGGTGACTTAGTCGTTGCGGCGCTCGACTGCTGACACGAAAGACGCGAGATCGATCATGGTCGTGGCTGTATCATTGCGATCAAGTTGAACTGTTAGAGACCCGAGTACTTCATGATGTCTGTGCACGCTAAAGAGCCCCACGCGCTCCAGATTATTAGGATACTCCACTACGCTGTGCGACTTATTCGTACCGTAGTTTTTGCAAGTAATGCCCTACAAATTATTGTTATTGTGGGCAATACGTATGATTACAAGATCTCGACACATGTAAAAGATAGAGCGTTTCGGCGAAACAGCATGAAATGAAATTCCGAGGCGTAATTAGAATTTTAATACAAAGAACGCAGCTGAAGAACTCGATTTGAGAGGGCAGAGCTGATTTGTGTACAACACTGGTGTTATTATTGATAGGTAAATATGCCTTGGCAATTCGCGACTCCAAATGAGCGCTCGCCACATAGCGGCCGCGTCTGGAAATGGCGCTAACAGGGTCAACCTTGAAAGGAGACATGTTACCGCGTTGCGTGCGTTGAGATGCAGCCGCATATAGTTCCTTTATTTTCGCTAAGACGCCCACACGAGCCCAAAAAAGAAGAAAGCGACGTCGAGAGAATATTGTCGCTTATCGCAGCGCGTGGCATAGTGGTGCAAAGGTGGCAACGTATCATTCTGTCACGTCCTGGCGGATGAAGACGACGTGCGACGGAGAGTCCATGAATCACGGCTGCGGAGAACGGCGCAAATGAGAAACTTGTCAATAGACATTTTTCAAGCACACCAGTGCCACCAACGGGCACGCAAGCGCTTATGGGAAAAAGCTGGTACGCCACAGCAGCCGCCGCGACGAGCGCGCGGCGCGTCAACTTGCCGTTGCACCGTGCCAGCACTTCTCAAATCAAGTGAACTCGGCAAGGTGCGACATATTACAGCGTGATTCACTCACAAACTGCAGTGTTTGAGTGGGGTGGCCTGTCTAAGGTTTTCACTTCTCCCCTGTTCAATCAGCTGAGTGGCTCAGAAGTGTCAGTTAATTATTATTATCGATCATCAGTTCACGCCTTCGGCATAAATAAAAAGCAGTACAACTTGGTTGCCTAGCAATTGCAAGCACTGTCCATAAATTCGCGGATGCATTGGGAATCAATGTCTTTTGGCGCTGTTTACGAGTAAATTGTACGGTTCTTGTAAATTAGGAGAGTGCTTCAGAAATAAGCGCGATTTCGTAAAATAAAATACATTGACCAGACCACTGCGCGCCGCTCGCAGCATATGCATTTACCAACTTCCCTCGGCACTGTCGGCACTGTGACTGCTGGCTGTAATAAAGCCTACACGGCAAAAATAAAGATACGACCAGGAAAGAAATACGCACACCGGAAACGCCCACTCACGACTGAAAAGTTATCGCACGTGTTAACAAACATGTATAAAAAAATGGAGGTGCATCGCGCATGTCACAAAAAAGGTACAAAAAAACTAACAACTGAGGCGTGTGTTTACAGTTGATTAATAAAGTTAAGTTTCTCGTGTTGTAGCGATAGCGAAGGTTCACTGACTTAAACAAGCTGCGGTGTTCTTTAGACATGTCTTCGAGATTTCTCGCATGGTCTGGTTAGGGTGACTGAGACAGATTACCAAGCCTACAAAGATCAAACTGCATTTGCATGACTGATGATGCGAGGTGAGATGATACCGCTTCATTGAATGAATTTTGATGCTCTCTGAGGCACGTATTGATACATCAAGCAATCTGACTGATGTATATAAATGTGAATACAAAATGAAGTAGGTGCGCAACTCTTGCATAACAATTGAAAAAAACAATTGGCGTGCATCTCACAGTAGTTTCCCCTGCATACTGCAGAAGCACTGTGACCTTTTGCGCTCTACGGAAGAATTGTTACTAAGCTTATGGTGCGGAAAACGTAACCCACAACTCGTATAGCTTCCCAACTTCCTTTCAGACTGCGCAGAACGTATGCATGCAATAACTGCAATATTCTTAGTTTCTTCGTGGCTGAAGGTTTTCTAAATTAATCTTTGTTTTCAGTGCGAATGTGCATTTCACAAATTGATGCAATAGGATACAGGCTTTCTTGGAGCTGAAAACTATTGCTCCTGTAATGTGCCCAAATTTTTTTCGCTTTTTTTTCTTCGCTGAGCGTAAGCACGACATCATTATTCCTCATTGAACAATATTCCAATGTGCTGACGTGAAACTCGATAGTGGTCTCACTCAATGCGGATTATACTGCCAGCAAACATACTCCGCGCAGACACACTTAAGCAATCTTATAATAAGCCACAAACTATCAGAGCAAGGTATCTCACACATGACTTCTTGTTCCAACCCTTCGTCTTTAAACACGTTTAGAATACGTTTACTTTTCCTTGTTTCAGCGCTTGTCTTGTCCATAAAAATTTTTATAATTATCTAACTGTGACACTTCTCTACAGCCTTCTGTTAACAGCCCCAATCAAACCACGATGGTATTAAAGCCATGGTGCTTTATGAGCACTTCATCGTGAAATGAATATTAATTGAGTGTTCCTGCTCAAATTACTCACAACAGCATTAAACAGCATTGTTGTAATTCGAAGAGCGAAGATCAGCGCACAGAACCCGTGGGGCGTTGTGGGATTGCTTGAAAAAGGTCTATTGGAAGGAAGGTGACGAAAACTACGCTAGTTTGTTTTTATAGATTCGTTCACAACGACTCAATTCTCCTCGGAGAACACACCATTATATAGCTTTTGCGCATTATTATCAATATTCGGGCTTCTCTATAAGCTAGGAGTACATAGTTTCGCTTATATAGGCAAGTGCTTTAGGAAATTCGTTGCGTTACATGCGTGACTGTTTTTTTCGTATATGTCTGTGTTCTGTACAAGTCCTAGTGCTACCCATTCTCAAAGTAAGCTGCTGTAATCCTTCCCCCCGAACATTTTTGATTCCCCGTGTCTGTATAATCACACGCACACAAATGGTCGCGCGAAGGTCGCGCATGCGTATAGCATGCGTGTATGTATTTTCGTGTGTGTATAGACCGCGTCCGTGCATTTTTATAGCGTGCATAGTGTGCGCGCATATATCTGCTTCGAATATTAACTACTGCCAACACGAACGAGCGAGTGTTCGGAAGCACACAACCTTATTGATTAGAACCCTAATAACATGGATTGGCGAACGTGAAGAAAGGAGCACTCCTATTACAATAGAAAGTACGATTCGCCTTATCTATAGATACACTGGCCCAGGCTTGCTCCGTTCTGTAGTTAGGTGAACGGCATGCGTATTCAGGTTTTGACGGCACAACGGAACTCAGTGGGATACATGCAATCGGTAGCACGGGTCCCAGCGTATATCTACCTCGAAAACTAATAAGGCTTTGCCTGTAGCAGTGTAGCAACGCAGTGAAAAAGTGAAAAGTGTAGCAACGCAGTGGAGAGGCTCGCTACGCATGGGCAGTTGTGTTCTTTAACTTCGGACTCGCTAGACAGTTTCTTCAACTTGAAGTAAATCAGATGCGGTTCGCTGAAGAGGCTCGATGTTTGCGCGCACAGTGCAACTATTTCCACTGTTTCGCCAGGGAAATCCTTTTTGCCACGATGAGAATGAGGCGGTCCGCAGCCAGCATCCTTTCGCATTCGACGAAGCAACGCGATCCGACGCCACAGTCAAGAAACTTCAGCCCAGCGCCAAGCGAGAGTGCCGTGTTCACCCAGTTAAGCGCAGCCATCTTTGTTTTTCCGACCAGTGTTGCCAGCACACGGAGCGTTTTCTTGAGTTGCGAATACCACTATATTGAAGACCTCTGGCAATACTTGTTGCTGCTCTAGCACTCTTTATGCGGTACAATAATTGTTGCGGATTTATGTCCCAAAACCACAATACAATTGTAAAGGACACTAGTGGAGGAGTCCGAAAATGTGTACCATCTGATGTTCTTCAACGTGCACCTAAATATTTAGATTTATATGCACGTTAAAGTTTAGGTGCACACGGGCCTCTATCACTTTGTCTCCATTGATATGCGGCCCCTGCGCCCGGATTCAATCCCACAACTTCCAAGTCAGCAGTCTTAGCCACTCGAGCGGGCAGAAGCTTGCATGGTTACCATCACTTGCTTGGTCACAGAGAGTGTCTGCAGTACCTTTTTTTTTCACTTGTGTGATAAGAGCACAATAAACTTTAAACAAACTGTTTACACCGTTCGCAAAGCCAAGTAGAGGAGGACCTTTGGACTTCTTACGTGAATATATAACAAGATGTTCTCGTTTCATTCCCGAAGCATACGTACTTGCAAGGGATAGCTATAGAGATGTCTGTAGAGTGCTCAGATCATTTAATTACTCATGCATGTAGCCCTGATGCTATTTAAACAGTCACCGCCAAGGACGTTATTGATCTCAAAATCATTACGTCGGCAGTACACCTATATTTATAACGTTTACCCCTCAACCGGCGCATTTTCCAGCAGTACTGGAAATGTTGAGGGTCATTGCGCTTTCTTAAGAGCAACGAGACAGAAGTGACTTGGCAAGTCGTTCCTGTCTGACTCCTGGAGCTTGAGAAGGTTGCTCTGCAGCTTTCTTTTGCCTTTCTAACAATTTGGGTGTTCCGTATGCCGTATCCATCCTCTTCAGTGACTGCGGAACTAGCTGCAATTGATGTTGCACTGAAATATGTACTAGAAGAATTAAAACAATCGAAGGATGTCATACTTACAGATTCTCGTGCTGCCCTTAGCAGATCGTTGATAAAAGATTCCATTGGCCCAATTACACGTAGCATCGTTAAATCTGCCACAAAACTTAATACTCGTGGGGTGTCCCTAATTTGCCAGTGGATACCTTCGCATGTTGGTATTCCTGGGAATGAAAACGCCGATCGCCTCGCTTCAACTTGTGCCCACAAGGAGCGTGACCGCCAAGAAAAGTTTGTGCCGGTTTGACAACGCTCGTCTGCTGATTCACCGACATCTTTTAAAGCATCATCCCGATCACCGTGTCGCAAGCGGATCGTTTTCTCTTGCACGTGAAAAACAAGAATCCACGACCACGAATGCCATGGCATTCGTGGTCGTGGATTGAGGCGTCGTGAGAAATGCCTTGTTATACAAGCTAAGAGTCGGTCCTGTGTCGGTGCGCGAACGATTATGCCGTCCAGGCCGTGCTGACAGTCCGATATGTTCATCGTGGGGCTTCTGTGAGACACTAAAACACGTCATTTTAGAGGGCTATTAATTCATTGTACAGCGAGCACTACTCAAAAAAGGACTATGGACTGATTAGACTTAGATGCGCGACCCTTGACGATTGCTTGTTCCCAGGAGGATGTGCTTCTGGGCGTGACCAGGCTCACAGAGCTCTTTTAACTTTTTTAATGAAAACAGACCTGGCCTCGCGTTTATAGACATTTTTCATGTGACTATTTATTCTTTGTTTTTGAATGTGTCTGTTTTTTTTGCTTTATAACTTTCTTCTCTCTCCTTTCTTCCATTATTTACTCTATGTCTTTCCTTCCCGAAGGAGAAGGCAGGTGTTGTGCCCTTGTAAGTGACAGTTGTCAGCCTGTTTCCTCCCTATTTCCTCTGTCTTCGTGTTTTATATGTACTCAAACTAAATAAATAAATAAATGAATGTTACCAGTATTTTCAAATATATTAGCCATAAAAAATAGACTAGGTTTACGAAATGCGGTGCCTTGCACTCCTCAGTTTTCCTTGAACAGTCAAGTTTCCGAATGGGCAGATGTATGGAGATGCGCTTTTGGCTTGAAACATATTCATTCTCAAAGTTTTTGAAGGAAGTAAGGTCACTTGTTTATACCTTTACTTTTGTAAGGCCTTCCGCCTCGATATTCTCTCGAGATATTATTGAACTATGTTGTACGTCGAGCATACCTTTGTCCTTGCTAAAATTTTACTTAACCTCTACACAGTTGCAGTTAATCACTCTTGACCCTGTCATGTGCCGCTGTCCCGACATTGAACAAGATCACCGGACTTGTTCCTTGAGGAGACTATATGATCGTCCCTTTACTCTGGAACATATCTAGGGTGCATTGTTTTCAAGTACCCAGAAAGCCACACGAGCCCTTCTACAATTCTTGATGGCAACATCAGGGAGCGACCGCCTGTTAAACCTTGTCCTGCGTGTGTGGTGGGCAGTTTGCATCTCTTTCTCTGTCTTTCTCTTTTACATCCTTATGCCCCTCTCTACACGGTTGGTTAGCAAACTGGACGTAGTGTATAGTTGACCTCCCTACCTTTTATTTATGTTTCTTCTCTCTCTCTCTCTCTCTCTCTTTCTCTCTCTGTGTGTGTACTTAACCTACATAGTGCAAGACGCTTCTGGGCAGGATCACTGCCAGTATATATACCGGGCTATAGCTGAGTCTTTTGGCAAGACTACTTTTGACATTAGGTAGTTTTGAAAGAAGCGTACGCTTATTTATAGCGTTCGTGGCGGTCGCTCACTATTTCCGTCATTTAACGGGAGCCCGCAAAAGGTTAGCGTATGACACATGCGCATTGGCGCGAAACGCCAACGCAACGTATGCTAGTCTAAAACTTCCTATAACAATATTGTCCATATTGCACTTCACGAAGAATATTAATGAGAAGTAACAGACAATCATACCAAGTAAAAGTATAGGGGATGCAATAATATCGTCAGAAATCGAAAAATCACTGCTATTGTGTGTATTTTTTTTCATTCGATCTCTTCGAGATTCACGCTCAAGTTCGTTACACGACACAACATGGAAGGCAACCTGTGTGAATTGCGTGCTCCGAAAGCACTGCTGGTGTTCCTAACATCTTTGAAAATAGCTCTACCATCGATGTGGTTGTCTCTATAGCTGTGCGTCCTTTTTGCGTGTTCCTGCGTACACCCTAATGATTTATTCACTGAGTACCTCTAAATTATCCAATCAAGGAGTTGTATTGCAGCAGCTGTAGTTTATGCATAGTATGTCCAATGATCAGTTATACTAACATGTCCAGCTTTTCACTAAAGTCTGCGTCTCTGATTTTTAGGTCACCTAATTGACGTTCTTTCAAGATCGATGTTCATTCATACATAACGTCTTTCAGTCTTCCATGTAGATGTCAGCATGTGAGGCATCGCAAAAAAAATGTATACTGCCTACATCGACAGAGTGACAAAACTATCCCCTTCGGTGCGACAGCCTAAAAAGACGCCAGGGTGCGGCCTTGCGCGGAGCTCAAATACACACTGTGTTCAGCGCCAAGAGACCGGCGGTCATCCTGAAGTATGACAGCGTCTTGTCATGTACGTTTTACGACCTAGCTCTGGCCGAACAAGACCATATTTCATGAAAATGCAACCACAACCCGCCCCCACAAAAACTCCTACAACTGCACCCTTCCGCTCCCACCCCTCACTCAAAGTGTGGGGAAAAAACGCCGTAAATGTACACAACGAGATATACAATCCTGGTTGGCGCACTGAACAGTGACAACCGCGGCCCGCCAATGGGGCTAACATTGCCTCATGACCTAGCTCTCCTTTCATAACCATCATCATTCACCATCATCATAATCATCATCATCATCAACAACAACAACAACCTGACTACGCCCACTGTAGGGAAAAGGCCTCCCCCATGAACCACCAACCAACCAGGTCTTGCGTTTTCTGCGGCCAGGTTATACTTGCGAACGTTTTAATTTCATTGACTCACCTAACTTTCTGTCTCCCCTTCGTGCGTTTGCCTTCTCTGGGAATACAGTCAGTTACCATTAATGACCAGTGGTTATCGTCCCTACGTGCTACGTGCCCGGTCCATGTCCATTTCTTTCTTCTTGATTGCAACTATGATATCCTTAACCTATGCTTGTTCCCTAACACTACTCTGCTCTCTTCTTGTCTCTCAAGGTTACACCTATCATTTTCCTTTCCATCGCTCGATGTGTCGTCCTCAATTTACGCTGAACCCTCTTTGTAAGTCTCCAGGTTTCTGCTCCGTAAGTAAGTACCGGCAAAATGCAGCTGTTATATACCTTTCTTTTGAGGGTTAGTGGCAGATTACCATTTATGATTTGAGAGTGCTTGCCGAATGCGATCCTCACCATCCTTTTTCTTCTAGTTATTTCACTCTCATGGTTCGGCTCCGTGCTTACTAGCTGTCATAAGTAGACATGTTCCTTTACAAATTCCAGCGTCTCTCCCCTATCACAAAGCGCTGCTTTCTGCCGAAACTGTTGCACATTACTTTAGTTTTCTGCATATTAATTTTCCGACCTACTCTTATGCTTTCCGTGTCTAGTTCAGTAGTGATGAGCTGTAATTCGTCCCCTGAGTTACTTATCAAAACAATGTCATCAGTGAATCGCAGGTTACTAAGATATTCCCCATTAAATCCTATTACTAGCTCTTCTCAATCTTGGGCCCTGAAATCTTCCTGTAAACATGCGGTTAATAGCATTGCAGAGACCGTGTCTCCCTGCCCTACACTCTTCTTTATTGGGATTCTGTCGCTTTAGCTCCGCTTTACCCCATAATAAAGTTCTCCTACTACCCGATCACACTCGCAAAATGTGTGGGAAAAGTTATTGAGAGAATCATTCTAACGCGTCTGGAATGGTACTTAGAGTTCTACAAAGTATATTCAGATGCCATGTCCAGATTCATACAAGGCCGCTTATCAATCAACAATGTAGTTGACTTGGGGACATGTGCAGAACATCAGCAGGCCTGTAAACGATTAGCTGCTTCTCTATTTCTTGATGTTAAAGGGGCTTACGACAATGTCACCCCCGAAGCCGTTCTCAGTGCATTGGAAGCAGTAGGATGCGGTGGCAAGAGAGATTCGGGAGGGGGGGGGGGGTGCACGGATGAGATAATGTGAAAAAATTCACAGTTTTGCCGCAAGGGCGAAGCAATCAATGCGATAGCAAGAACTTAAAATATACCGCTGAGAACGGCAAGCAGATCGAAACGTGCAGCTTGCTGCTCACGCATGCATGGCGCACAAAAAAAAAACATACACAGGACGATAGCGAACTAACAAAGTTTACCACTCGACACTTAACGCTATGTTTAAACAGAAACAACGCAGAAAACGTAATCTAAAGTACAGATGAGTGCAAACTAAGCAGTGTCCCAGCTGTTATATTTCGCTGTGCATGTATGAAAAGCACGCTCTTCTTAAAAACGGGGCCTGTGCAGCGGAGCGAGGTGACTTTTGTGGGCCCACACTCTAAGCCGCAATTCGGAAAAGTTGGAATAACTGCAGTCGTTAAATCAATAAACGAACGGTTTGTTCAACAGGAACTAAATGCGTGACAGTTCGTGTCGTGAGCAAACGCACGGCAATGAAGGGACCAACAGGGAGGGTAACTGCGTCACGATTGCCTTCTGTCGATGCTGCACTGCAATGCTCGGCCCGGTCGGCGATCACGAAAACAAGTTGGATCGGCTATACGCCACTGTGAAAGCGAAGCACTATGAAACGAATAGAAGATGTTATGAGGTGCAAGTACAACACACAGTCAGTGCACACAGCAAGTGCCCTCGCGTTTCCACCATGCCGGCACGGGCGGGCTGAAACCGAATGGAAGTCCTCGCGAACACAGGCAATGCAGCCAACTCGCTTCAGTGTGCTTAATTATTTAGAAGTACCAATATACACTGACAACGGTAATAAAAGTAAACTGTTCGTCAGTGGTCGTGTACCCGCACAGTCAATGGCCACAACTTCAAAGCGATATATAGAAAAAGTAGGCTTCTTACGTCCTCGGTATCAAGCTGGCTGCCGGAGTGAGGGCATTGCCGGTACACACGAAGGAAACGTCGCATACAATTTCTTTCATTGAAAATAATGTCTCCTGCATTAAAGCTCAGATAAACTTCCGCCTTTTTCTCCACGCGAGAATCGGTGTCAAACATCAAGCATGAACGTGATCGCGGATACGACTAAGCATGCGGCCGGCCGGCGGTTCACAGCGAGCGACTTATCAGCACGATGAAAAAACCGTGCCTGCGTACGGTCTCGTCGCTGTAAATATACAGATATCTACATCACTTCTTAAGACACCGCGAACATTGAACACCTATTTATTGTTCATTTGTGACTATAAAATAACGACGACGAAAATTTCACGCGAGCCGCATGTTGCGATCGCCGGTGGTCGTTTAGCCGTACTCCTCGTAAGCCTAGCGACGCCTTCTGCAAGCCGACATGGTATGGCATCGGCGGGGCGCCTGCGGCTGCTTCGCCGGCTTTTTTGCTTAAGCGTCACTGCTATGTTTGTGTTTGTGGACTCGTTCACCAGCCCTGCGAACGCTGGTTCAGCCGACATGATCGAATGCCAACAGATAATTCGTATTCACTGACAGGAGGGATGTTGAAGTATAGATGGATCCAATTTAAAAGATCGGTGCGCTTCCGTGTTATGAATTAGCCCACGTACATTTTCATGTTACGGTGTCAATGTTTATTGTTGTTTAAGCAGAGTAAAGGTCGCCCACTGGCACTACAAGGAAGGTCAAAATAATGTGCTATACATATCCGATAGTTATTTCTCAGTAGGGTTGCGCGGGCGGTGTTTTCAGTGTTTTACTATTCAAATAATTGTGCGTATGTATATGTGTGTGTGTGTTGCGTGACCAATATACTGCGTTCTTCAGTGCTGATTAACTTAGAAGAAACATAAAATATACTCCGAAAATGCAGGACTGCCATTTTTTTGCCATTCGTCCAGATGGTTCAACTGTTAGTCCTGGTGAATCATTCTACTTGGACTAACATTTAAAGCAAGTGGAGTAAGTGCTAGGGCGTTGAACCCTTGCAGTTGCTCCCGCAGTTAGTCCAAAATCGGTCCAAAATATGTGGCAGCCTATTTAGTCCCCTAAAGGACCAATGGCATCCCCATTAGTCGCCCCGCCGCGGTAATCTAGTGGCTAAGGTACTCGGCTGCTGACCCGCAGGTCACGGGTTCGAATCCCGGCTGCATTTCCGATGGAGGGGGAAATGTTGTAGGCTTGTGTGCCCAGATTTGGGTTCACGTTAAAGAACACCAGGTGGTCGAAATTTCCGGAGTCCTCCACTACGGCGTCTCTCATAATCATATGGCGGTTTTGGGACGTCAAACTTCACATATCAATCAATCAATCAACCCCACTTTAGTCCTTTTAGGCTTAGAGTGCAGTAACTAACGCAATCGTTCCGGTGAAAACCGAAGACACACGATTCTCCCCACCGAAGGATAAGCGCGCGTGCACAAGCATCTACCCCCCCCCCCCCTATTGGCGGGGCAAAGTACGCGTGGAAGATAAGCGCGCATCGGCGCATCGTAACGAGCTGGGCGCCGAGCGCACGTGGCTTTTTTTTCTTGAGTTTTCATAGATAGATAGATAGCTAGATAGATAGATAGATAGATAGATAGATAGATAGATAGATAGATAGATAGATAGATAGATAGATAGATAGATAGATAGATAGATAGATAGATAGATAGATAGATAGATAGATAGATAGATAGATAGATAGATAGATAGATAGATAGATAGATAGATACTTATACATACACGGTGAATGACGGTGTCGCTGACGGCAAAAAAAAACCGAGACTGTCCATATAATTGCTATCCTAATAAAATGAAGCAAAATTAGGGTTTGCTCATACGGGATAATAGAAGGTACACGTGCTCTGCATGTGACACCTATACGAGGGAGGAATGTGCTGCCATTAAACTCGAAAAAAAAAACCGTCTGCCTCATACAGTCAAACCTGCGTGGCCTTGAAAGGCGCAATCTCACGGTCGTTCACACACGGCGCCGCAATTTCAAAGCGCTATAGCAGTTTGTCATCTACATGCATGTCATTTTAGGAGCATGTCATTCTCATAGTTGCTGTAACAACGCGCCAGGTGAAAACAAGCAAGGCGGGTGATGAACTTAATAAAATGTCATTCATTGCTCTGTGCTGAATTTTACGTAATCGCTGAGCAGTCATTGATCCAGTTCCTGTTGGTGGGAAGGAGACCTTGATTAATCTTTCGCCCTCCAACTAACATTTACAGGGAGCAAAAAATGTTCCAAATTTACTGAATGAAGAAGAACAGATAACACTCCTAGAGGGGAACTGAGAATAAAGTAAAGGTAGTGATATTCATTTCTCTTGACGCTAGTGCCGTCAAATGATGGCAAATGAAGAAGTCCTGGTCATCAAGCTCTTTCTGTTGGTCAATAAAAGTCGTGTCTTGCACTCGAACCGTTTCTATGTGAACATGCCACGCGTTCCCAGCGAAGCATTTAATTTTCTTTGTTTTCGTTATTGGACTTGCACCTGCGCCGTACCAGCCACACTTGATTGCGTAAATTGCGTTGATCGCGAGTCTTGTGATCATGGTGATCATCGAAATCAAAGCGAGAAAACTAGAGGGCAAGCGTGAGGCGTCGTATATACGCACGTGCAGCATAGGGAAATAATGACGTAGGGAAGGGTAATGCATCCACCTTTAGTTTAGGCACAATGATTATAGAGCATAAGTGTGGAGCACCTTAAAACCTCACAGTGTTGGGAAGGAATCCAATTGGCGTGGTTTCCAACAGCGCTGTTTGCGGTACCACATCCGGTGGAAAGAAAAATATGGTGCAGCGTACGTGCTTCCCGCATAGCATTTTCCATAATCATCAGCCATCAGCCTACTCTTCGTTCACTGCAGGTCGAAATCCTCTTTCAGTGATCTTCACTTTAACATTTCTTGCCCAAGCTGATTCTATTTTATGACTGCGAATTTCTTTTTTTTAATCGGCCCACCTTTCTGCCATCCTCGGCTGCGTTTACGGTAACTTGGAAACCATTCCATCGCTCTCACTGACCGCCCGTTATCTGTGACCAGCCAAGACCTATTACACCCGTTTGTATATGCTGTATGGTCTGCCTGTCTTTTAACGTTGTGAAGAGACGATCCCTCTGATTCGCTTTTGCTCGCTTTGACAACAGAACGATGACAGTAGAAGATATTCCTCAATGCAATCCGGGAATGTCATCGATAATTCAAGCCAACATGTCATTCCTGAAATTTCTAAGGAAAACAAACTTGCTCGAGCAGCTGTAGACTCTTCATTATGCCGTATTGGAGCGAGGGCGACCACTGGAGAGGTCAGCGCTGCTGTCGCTGTGATGTATACAGTAAACATCACATGACTCGCCTGTGCTGTCGTTAGTTCAGCGCGCTTGCTTTCAACCACGACTCAATTCATTTTCTAACTTACAGGTTTGTTTATACGCTCGTGGCCGCAGTACCGGGTGCATTCAAGCGAGCCTTAAAGGGACACTAAAGGCAACTATTAAGTCGACGTTTATTGTTGAATTAGTGCTTCAGAAACCTCGTAGAGTTACTTTTGTGCCAAAGAAGAGCCTATTTTGAAAGAAAATTACATTTTAGTGGTTCGCATCAGGTTCGTGCACTTCAAATTACCCGCCTCAAGCAGCGAACCGACCGGACCAGCTCACGTCATTGTTGCTGTGAGCAATGTTGCCCGGTTTTACTGTAGTAGCAGCAGACCGAAAGCAGCGGGAGCCATAGCAGCAACAACCATGGCCTGAGGCTATGGCAGACGTTTTCTTGATTTAATTGCGCCCCACTAGATTTTCGATTTTTTTCGAGATGTCCAGTGTATCTGCGCGAAAATTCAATTTTTGAACCACTGGCGTCATTCCCCATAGTAACGTCCGATGGTTCTTTTTTCCATGAATCAAACAGAAACGAACAAGCAGCATTTTATTGCATCTCTTTATGCACGGAAGGTTCTTTATTTAGTGCAGCTAGATCGATTACTAGTGGTTAATTGCAGGTGGTCCTTTGATGTCATCGGGATCATTTTGAGAATGTCCAACTGAGGCTCTTGTGTTCTTGTGCATTTACCTTAGTTTCTCGGTAAATAGGGCACTGTTGTTGATAACATTGTTGTTTAGGTGTTGTCATGCATTGAGCTTTCACTCTGATGTAAATTGTTATTTGACTTTAGTGTCCCTTTATGTGGATGAGCCCTTCTTAAACATCGCGGTACCGATACACTTGACTGATAGAACAGAAATTGGCGGAACAAGTCAGCCTTCATTCTCAGGCGTGCAGCTCACTCAGCGGCCACTTTTTTTAAGAGTCCGTGCATCCGCAAACGTTTTTTTTTTTTCTGCGATGCGTGTTCGATAAAGGTGAGAATATATGGAAACAACCCAGTTCTTATTATCGTGTGTGCGGCAAGCACTTTCGCGAAAATATCTTGTGTACTGCGTTGAGGTTGATATCGGGTGAGTAGAACGTGAGACTTTCCGCGAGTGTACACATCAGAATTCACGTAATTTATTCACGCTAGGCCAAACGGCCATTGCCAGCTGTCTGCAGCTCAGGGTGGCGAGAATGATATCGTCTTGATGCTGCCATTTTGCGTTGCATATTCGGACGTCTCTTCTGGTAGCAGCCATGATGTGCTGAGCTGCTGGTAAACAAATTGTTTGATGACCGGTAGAGTCACTGAAAACAAGATACGGTAATTGTAATGAATTGTCGAGCAAACGATGCGAGCAGGTATTATTGCAACATTCGGACATCACGTACATCAGTCAGTACACCCTGCAGAAAAGCGCGTGTAGTGAAAGCGAGGATTAGGGAGACAAATTATATGCCGGTGAATTTCCATTCATTGAAATATATGTCTTTGAAATACTCCTTCAGTAATAATTCTGATGAAAGTAGTAGGCCGCATAAACCACGGATCTGCGAAGAGTAATGGTGTTGATGCAAAATAGCTCTAGATACCTTTATGAAAGGTCAGGCGAGCTTAACCAATGCCAAAGCATCATTACCTTCAGCCACTTGATACCGCTATGAAAACTAGGGTGAGGTGTTGCCGTGAATACTGCGCGGCAGTCCACACTGATCACATCGTTACCTCTCATCTGCGCACTTTCCGAGCAAAAGCAAGAGACAGGTGCGCGCTATCACGCTCGCCTCTAATAAACATTCGCACACTGTGATAATGCTTCGATTTACAGATTACTAGATGATTTTCATAACAACCCACCTTATAGCATAGCGCCTCTTCCCGTTGTGCGTACATGGCGCCATGCGCACGTGCTCCGTCGAAAGTGCACGGCGAGGCGATGATACGTTGTTTCGCTGAAAATCTTTGTTGGCAAACACTCTATATTGTTTCGCAGCTAATACAAACACAACTGGTGCTTGCGAAGCGAGGAAAGCCACGGCAGAACAGCCTGAATCAGAGGAGTTGTCGAAACTTCGCACAGCCGGTACTACGAGATGTCGTTTCATATGTCACAGAAGAAATCCAGCAGATGGCGCCACGGTATGTCCTCGCCCCCAGAACCGCTCTGCGCTGTGACGTTATGTGAGCCTTTCTTTACTCTTCTTTCAATCTTCCTTCCCATGTGCAGGGTAGCATACCAGTGATGCTAAACTCGCCAACATGTCTGACCTTCCTCCTCTCACTCGTCTCCCTTCCTTTTCTTCAGTTTAAGGTTTCCTGTGTGTGTGTGTGTGTGTGTGTGTGTGTTTGTGTGTGTGTGTGTGTGTGTGTTTGTGTGTGTGTGTGTGTGTGTGTGTGTGTGTGTGTGTGTGTGTGTGTGTGTGTGTGAGAGAGAGAGAGAGAGAGAGACAGAGAGAGACGCTATGACGACTGGGAGACGTGGCCTGGCTCATACACCATGTTTATTCCAAAGCACGCGCACTTCTTCCTTCTCGGCTTCTACTAGCCATCGCTCATATATATATATATATATATATATATATATATATATATATATATATATATATATATATATATATCGGCAGCACATACGCATCTGGAAAGCCTGTTGGGCAATGTCTTCCTTTCGACATAGTTATAGCCATCGCCAATTTCCACGCATTTTTACACAACCCAGATGAAGTTCGTGAAGTTTGCTCACCTAACATGTTTTCATGGACGCACGTTTAATGCCTCCTGACTGATGAAGAGCCTCTAAGGGTAAATTAGCTCACACTATAGACCAGCTGATGCATCGTCCGGCTCGGTAGTGGCAATTTTTAGAATTTTTTTTTCATTCAGCTTTTGAAGTATTCTCGAAAAATTGACTAGACAAGAGTACGTCTTACAACCGTTCGACGACTGGTCTTGTATCACAAAGAAAACAGTGTGTTCGCCTGTAAGCGGTAAGTCGTTTACATGACTTCCATGCGCGTAAAGTCTATCGAGAACGACCCCCGTATTCACAAACGCTCCTCGACTCGGCTTTCACCTTTCACTTGACAGAGTTGAGCACCGCGCCACCATTCGGCTGAAAATGACGCTGCGCTACTCAAGAATCGCAGCAGACTATTGCTGATAGGCAGTGACTTGTCGTACCTAGAGATGGCGCTCCCATCGGCTTTCTTAAGTGAAGGCGAAGCGTTGAGTGAAGGGAGGTTCTAGAATACGGGGGTAAGCTTATTCCCAACCTTTCTCGTGATGAAGTAAACAAGAAGCACTCCAAACCATGCTCATTTTACGCTATAATTCAAATAGCTCAAATTTGCCATTTATAATAATAATGATTATAATATCTGGGGTTTTACTTCCCAGAACCACGATATAATTGTGAAGGACACTGTAGTGGAGGGCTCTAACCGTTTGATGTGCTTTAATGCGCACTGACATCACACAGCTATTACACGAGCCTGTCCCGCTCATTAATATGAGGCCTCCGCGGTCGTTATCGAACCCGCAACCTTCGGGTCAGCAGCCGCTCACTGTAACCAGCTTTTCTAGCTCAGTAAACAACCCCATGGTTCGAAATTTGTGAAGCGATCCGCTGTTGAACGATGTGAACGTAATGCAGTAAGAATATTGCGAATAAGTTGGGTAATAACAAAATTGCTGAGTACAAAACAGCCATTTTGGCTGGTTTTGGTGTATCACTCGGGCTTTCACTGCGTAGAATGGTACGCGTAACCCGTCGTCGTGACTACGCCCACATCGTCAACGTAACAGGACGTCATTGATTACGTCATTGGCGCGAAGTGACAACCCGAGCGGGGCTTCCTCCACGTGTGACTCGTATCAGTTACTCGTAGGTGGTGCAGCGAGGAAACGCGCTGCGAGACACGGAGGGGGAAAACAAATGCACAACTCCGTGCCCAAAACTTCGTGCACCGATTTTCAAAGCAAAGGCGCAATCGACGAGCTCAATGCTGCGTAACGTTGCGTATATGCGGGCAACATTACGACATTTATAGCAGTCGAAGAGTGCTGGACGGGTGCTTGGCGCGAAATTTTTTTAAATGAAGCCCCTGAGGCTAGCAAGAGTTGCTTATATATGAGAATGTGGTATTTGTATCAAGCAACCTTCGCAATTAAATATAACACACATGTTGGCGCCACCCATTCTTTGTGATGACGGTTGCGCTGCGAAAAGAAGAGTAGCGGTGTCTGCGAAGGCCGCAGCTTCTTTCTCCTCGGTCTTTGCAAGGGTGTATGTTTTTTCTTTTGTAAACACCTTACACAAGAAACGTGGTAATGCGGTAAGCATCAGTGATATATGAAAAACAAACGCAGTATACGCGAGTTAAAATGCCGCATGTAAACACAAAGTTCAGAGAGCAATGTCGAATAATGAACGCAAGGGCAACCATTTGAAAGTAAATGTAATAATGCAATTTAAAACATCGTGAAAATTGGTATTGTGGGCGTACCGTGAACATATTTTTTATTGTAAGCTAGCGTGTCGGTAACACATAGATTTCCCCCTCCTCCCAAAAGAGAGAGAGAGAGAGTATGAGAGGAAAAGATGGCGTAAAATCCTCAATCGGAAGGTACGCTTGCGAAGCACACAAGACAGCATCAAAAAAAAATCTGATATATGTACATCAAGGAAAGAAGTGTAAGTTTAAGAACTTGCTTTCTTTGTTAGACACTGTAATAATGACATTATTGTGTGTTTGTTCTCATTAGAGAATACATCAGAGATGTCGAGAGACGTCGAGCAATAAACAAAAATATTAATGTTTTGTGGTTGTTGAAAAGTAGTTGTTAGTGCAATCAGGTGATTTGGTGGCAATGTTTTTGGACACTATACATTATCTGGCAGGCCCTACCACAATCGGATAACTCGGGGCATCGACGAGGAGTTAAATGCAACGCCGTTTTCTTATATTGGATCGAGGCTGATGTCACTGTCATGACCGGCTGATATGTGAGTTTAACATGGAAAGAAGACAGCCTATCAAGGTAAACGATTTCGTGATAATAACAGGGCCACGTCACGAGTGGCACCTGCAGATCCAGTTTAATTTGAGTTATTTTTTATTCAAAGTTTTGATTGTTAGAAATAAATCAAGTGACCCCGATTTGGGTGGCCTCTAACGTGTCGAATAAATAATGATAATAAGGACGGTGTAAGCGAAAGGGAAGACACACATGTCGAATCTCCTCCTGTTTCATGTAGGAAGTTCCCCTCTGCGCCCCAACACTTTCTGACGTGGCACACCCACAAGCAGCATTAATTAGGTGTTTGTGCATGCAGTTTTTGTCTCAAGTTTACCGACAAATCATGCACCCTGAAAAGAATGAGGAGATCACGCGGTAAAATTTATTGCCTTTCTTATGCAAAAGCACGAGTAAAGGGCGTTGCATATGCATACTGAGCTTTCATGGGAGGAGAAATAAATGACGAAATGGCACTGTGGTGTTTAGTTAGCTTGCGCTGGAGCAGAACGTCGCGTCCGACGCATGAACAGGTTCGAGTAACCAAAAGATTGCAGCCGATGTCCACCGCTCGTTTCGCTTGAAGAGCGAGTCTATAGCATGTGCCTGGCTGAACCTTCCGCCTGCTTCACGTGTATGCGTAGTACGGGTATGACCATGAGAAAACAGATGGGTGGTGGGGAGGGCAATAGAATACACGGGGATAATGGCGTCACGAAGCCACGCGAGCAAGCGAGGCTATCCTCCTCGTTTGTCTTTTGGGGCGGTTCTTTCCTCGTCCAGTATACGCTGCTTTGTATAGCGTCTCTCCACATCACTCTTCTACGCTGATGCACAACCCTCGAGCGTTCTGTTTCGTGCGTAACACAAATTGCTGGCGCCAAGCCGCAGACTGGACCTGCCAGTGAAGTCAACTGCATGCGTCGGCGCAGCTTCGGCGTTTATTTAGCCGTCGTTTGTCAGGTGTGCGGTCGGCCATGTCGGCCGTATACGTCACTAACAGAACGATCGTACCTTCACGCACAAACAATTAGTTCAGGCCTCTTCCCGCCATGAAGTTTGGTATTTCCGCGCAACTCTGACGCTTTGAATTTATATTTTCTTAGGTTTCTCTTTTCTAATTTCTTTCCTCTTTTTTTCGTGTTTCGGGCAGCTCAATAATTAAAAATGACTGAGCAACCTCTGTGAATGGACCGCGTGTCGCGACGTGCGAAGCCAACGGAGGTTATGTGTTCGTCATTAAATGAGTGCAGCCGTTGTCCTCGAGTGCAATGCCCTTGTATATAGCAGTGTGCATGCTTGTTAAGAAAGCGCTCCGAAATCGGTCCAACATAAAGTCCAGTCGAAAAAATTCACCAACGATTACGATGCTAGTTAAGACGAATTCTGAGCGCCGCTTCGTGTTGGGGCCATAAAGACCAGTGGCTCGTGATGTCGACAGACCCCGTGTTCACTCTATCGGTTATACCGACGCCAACGACGCCAACGTTGACGCCACTAGACGCCGGAAGGGTGCCTAGAATCGCTATTCTCTAAAAACTGATCCCCGGTAATAAACAATTCTCGACTTGAAGTTCCTTCTTCACTCTAATAAGTTGAGCCGCCACTTGACTTTTCAGAAAACGACGATCTTTTTTTCAGAAATGGCCGCAGATTATTGCTCTTAAGCTGTGTTCCCTTCAACCAAGGCCTGGCACAAGCTGACGTCGACTTTCTGGATTTAAGGTGGAGTGTTAGGTAGAAGCGACATTCTAGAACACCGAAAAAAAAGCATGTAGCGACGCTTGCGCAGGCACGGTCATTCCCTTCCCGGCTCCACCTTTCAACGATCTCTAGAGTCTTCATCCAATGCAAAGGGAACGGAAGTATTGTTGATTCCACCACACCTGGGCTTGATTGCACGAACTATGAAGGGACTCACGATGTAACATCACACCTAGTTAAAAATGCTGACGCCTGAACTGCTAGGTGAATTTTCAGATAGTGTGAGAGCCTTATTTGTCGCACCATCGAACATTTAGCCAACACATTCATCACTAGCGAACATTAGCCAACACTAGCTAAGTATAGGAATCTGTCACCTAAATAGACAACGCCATTGTTTAACTCGTTGCAAGCAACTGTATTACCAGTAACGCATTACTTTTTCTGGTAACTTAGTAACTAACTCTTTACCATTTCGGATCTGTAGCGGTTAACGTAGTTGCGTTAACACTTTTCGATAACGTGACGTGT